>CABFVZ010002093.1:10520-30027 GCA_902151445.1 Timema monikensis | reverse complement strand
CCCCCCAAAAAAAACCCATCAAAATGGTGGAGAAACTTTAAAGTCTATGCGGACCTATCTTTGGAGGCCTCTTGTGGCTAAACGGTAAGACCTATCAAAAAACGGATTGCACCAAAGCTAGATTTTTTTTATTTTTTGTACATTTTGCACGTTTTACAAACATTTTTTAATTTCCTGACACACTTATGAGACAGCTAGGATCATAAAATTGTAAAAATAAACCAACGTTTAAAATAACGCTAGAATTACATTAGTATACACTCAATAGGGGTTTGGGGGCGGAGCCCACAACGAGCAAAGCGAGTGTTGATTATAAAACTGAATCAGATCGTAGAAAAAATTTTTACATGGCAATGGCTATAGAAAGTCTTAACGCTTTTTTTTAATGTGATGTACGAAATTATGAGTGTGGAAGAACGGGTAAGAGCCATACTTCTTAGTGTGAGTGGCCTTCCGGCACTAGAAACAGGCTACTGTGCAAGTTCAAGAACTACTACAGGTGAGGGACTTGTATAGGTTGTCCCAAATCAAAGGGGAGTGTATAATTGTCTATGTTGTGCAAATACATTGAACACAGTGACGAATAATAACACACTCTGACAGAACTACAAGATATTATGAAACATATTTCTGGTCAAGAGGATACTTTAACAGACAAACATCTAAAAAATCTTCAAATATACTATTTTAAGGACCATATGAGCGCTTCAAATGTTTCTGAAAGGAATAATTTAGTTTATTTACCGAATATAACTCACAAAATAATTAATCAATGGGGTACAAAGACAGAAAGTCTAAGAATAGTATTGGCTGCAGATGATATAAAATAATAAATAGAGAAGATGACTTCTTATTTAAGTTTCTACCCACCCTTTGATTCTATCAAGTCAAGTGGGGAAAACTTATTTCCAGAAAGCCTTCAGGTTCTACCCAGAGGGTAACAAAAAATAAGTAGTCTGTTGAATCAGCTGAGGTAAACAGGAAGTGCACTGTGATAAATCATAAAATATTATCAACTGTAAGACTGTAAATACCTGTAAGTACATGAGTGACCATTAGCGTTATAAGCACAAATCTTAGCGTGAATATAATTTGATTAGCGAGAAAAGACCGAAAACCGAAGCCAAATGAAAGGGCAGGGCTATATGAGGAAGGGGAGCATAAATCATGAACTAACACTGGAATCGGAAGTAAAATAACTTAGGAGGAAAGCCAAAAACCCTCTCGCACTTTTTAAACTATTTTTATAGGGGTACTCCTAAAGTCGGTCCTGCTCCTCCCCAGATTTAACCACAGTATTCTTACATTTTTTAAATTATATAACTACACAAGAGGGCGGTTAGGGTTTTAATCCCAGACAGATTAACTGAATGTTAGTGGCTTATCATTTTTTCTCCGTGTGGATGTGGTTGCATTCCCCTTAAATTGTATCTTATCAATCCATACACCATCAGTTTAGCACAGTACGTATAGTATATCTCGGGAAAATCGTAAGACGTGGAGAAAATATACATTTTTTTAATCGGTGCGTATTACTCCTGTTTAGGTTACACGCATGAGAGATAATTACTCAAATGCGAAAAGGTTGAGGAAGGAAGCATTTTAGAGGTAATTTACCTGCATATGTGTTACAAAAGAGCGATAAACCATTTAGGAAAAATTACCCTAAGAAGACCCAACCGGGATTCGAACCCCCAATATCCCCGTCATCAGCAGGCTGGTCTAACACTAGAGTAACATCATATACCGCTTAACCCTTGAAGCGGGCTAGAAAATTAAAAAAAATATAGTGGGGGAAAGCGGGTCAAATATTATTGAAACAGTCTGCACGGTCCTTATTAATAAAGGCAAATATGTATCGCCATAAAATGTCTAGGATGTACGGGAAGTTTTCATTAATAAGAAGAAAATGATCGATTGGTAGCGACAGTTTTTATATGAGCGAAAGGAAACTCTTTACGAAACTTTTAATGGCTAAAAACAGTTTTATTACACTTTGCTTCCACTTAGTATCTTTCTTTCTTTTTTTCTCTCTTTTTGCTTTAACAGTTGGAAACTTTGCTATCTTTCGATTTAATTTTGTTTTGTTCAATTCTTCTATCTCAACGTGTTTTCTTTCTTCTTCTTCTTCACATATATCTTCTTCTTTTTTACGATATGCAGAATAAGAGAGAAGCGGTATTGTATTATTAATCAATAATGATTTCGGATGTAATAGGTTAAACTTTGTTGCTTTGTGTCACGTGATTAATTTTACTCAAATTTATTCACAAGTATCAACTTATCTACGTTTGAAAAGTCAACTTTATTGCTGTGATTGTGCATTCATTATTAAGATCAAATGTGTAGAATTAGTAATTTGAAAAATACACTTTTAAACGTTAAACATTTTGTCGTTATTTTATTGTATATTAATTTATCTTCATGCTAAAAGGAGCAAATTTCCTCTGAACAACGCCTCTCACCCTCCTTAATTAAACCTTATTCTTAGGCTTTTTACCCGCCTCGGAAGTGTAATTAGCTAACGTGCGAGTTTCGTGTTGAACTAGACTGGCGAGGACGAGGAGATTGAGGTTTGAATCTCGCACGGGTGAACTGGGGGGTGGTTTTTCACAAATTGTTTTCCACTCTCTCTCTCCACGCAAATGCAGGTTCTCCTTCCTTATATTCAACCTTCCCAATTCCTAACTCATTATTGTAATTAGTACTCAAGGCCATTTGACACCGGCGTCTATAGTGTCACAAAGAGACCGAGGCGTCCGTGGTATGGACGTTTTCAGATTATTCTCCGAGCGATCGGCAGGGTGTCCACGTGGACGTTTTGAAACGAGCATGCTCTTTGGCGTTTTGAAGAGCACGTGGTCGCCTACACTACAGTATAGCAACTCAAGTTTGTAGGAATCAAAAATGTCCACGGACATTTGGTTGCAGTGTGAATTGGCAAGTCCATGGACATTTATTTTGTCCGTGGTTACCGTAGACATCGCGGATGCCTGTATGAAATGGCCTTTACGCGGATAACCCGAACGGGTAATAAGACGAGGTGCTAAATAATATTAATGTAGTCTTGTTTTTACTACAGTACGCTAAACACACTGGTTATTTAAGACTTAATCTAAGAGGTAGGAAGAGAAAATATTTTAAAGGAAATGCGCCTACATTAGTGTGGAAATAGAATGGGAAAGAGGAATTACTAATCACTAGTAGCAAAAAAAGAAAACGCACTCAGCTGTAATCCGTACCTTGTCCTCCCAAGTCACAAAAAATTCAGTCTTAGCTCCTTAGAATGTGTGACCACCAGTTTGGGTCCATATAGTCGTTGGCAGCCCTTGTATTGAACATATCAATAAAAAATAAATAAACCTCTATATATATATTTTTTTTTAGACAAAACTAAAACTTTCAGTTATCTGTCACAATTGAAACCAATGAGTAAAAAAAATTGCTTTCGAAATTAAGGTTGTACGTTTTTACAGTGGTCGAGATTGTTTTATTTGCTAGAAGACAAAAAAAACTAGCCGCCCCAAAAAAGACACACACACACATGGAAAAAAACATTTACACGGACTAAAGGGAAGCATCGGACCAAAAAAAAAATCTGTCTTGTTGGGAAGTGGCATTATCTTTCATTTCGGGGGAATGTCTGCCATGGCGCCAAGTGGTTTTCTAGGGTGGACAGTCGACTCAGAAAGATTTCCCCAATCTTTCCCACATTAACAAGTTTTGGATCACTTCCATCCCTTCCTCAACACTCTGCCGGAATTTTTTTTGTGGCAGGTTTTTTTTTGCTTTCCTATAGTTTTCAACCCTCTCTCTATCCACTCCCTTTTCCATCCCTCACGTTTATTTGTGTAACAAGCAGACGTTGATGTAACTATACATTGTTTCAAAGAGTTTTAGGATGAAAGAAGTTTGGTTTTTATTCCACAAAAATAAATAAGTAGCACTTAAAAGTTTTCTAATTCCTAAACTCCTAAAGAGATCGCATATACTGCAGGCCAGAGGCGAGGGGGATACATTTTCCTTTGCGTTAGCTTATTACTCATTTGTTTCTAAGAAGAATAGTCACAATCAATCGATTTAGATTTTTTGAATGTTGCAAAGATATTACTTAAAGAATTATATGACATTTGCCAAGCGCTAAGAAACTAAACGAAATAATAATAACGTACATTGAAATTTTAAATTAAAACGTTTATTGCTAAATGTTTATACATATAAAGATTGTATATTTTTGTTTTAAAAAACTAAGATAATTTATTTGATATGTTTATGAAAGTGTTGTCATATATCGTGTACAACATAGCAAGTCACAATATTTTAATTTGTAACCTTCAACCATTTTAGCCACAAATTTATTATTTATGGTACATATAATTTTTTTAAACTTTTTATTGATAAATTAGTATTTGTTTATTAGATTAATAAATAAAACGTATTAATTAAACGGTAAATTCAGACTCTATTAATAAGAGAAACGTTTAGTTTCCAAGCTATTCTTTACTAACTATATTCAAACAATTTCAAAAATTTAAGTAGTACATACTAATCATGTTGTATGAAGGGTGCATATATGTATGGTATGCGTGACTCTGAAATTAACTGTAGGTTTATATTTAATTTGGATTTAAAAAATTAGCTAGACAAATTTATAGATCTACTATCACATATTCATATGTCGAGTCATTTTATCTGTAGTGGTTACATTTGATATAATAGTAATAATACCTATAAAATAATAATGATAAAATGTTATCAATGTTAGCCAAAAAAAATGTATTTTACAAAGGCATTTCTCCTATGAGAATGTTACTGCACCCGCTACATTCAGGGTATTTTTCAATACTTCTAGACATGTCATTATATTTTATTCTGTCACTTTTCCCCCTTACTTTAGGAGATTAAGTATTTAAAAACTTTTCAAACATAAAGTTTATATTTCAGAACATATTTACAAACTAAACTAGCCTGGGATAAATATGCCTTCTACATCTAATCCAGCCCTAATGTGTATAGGCCTATATTTACTAAATGATCACAAGAGGAACATGAATTAAGATGTCAAATATCTTCATCAGCCCAACACCTAATCGAACCAGGAACCTTACAGACTTATGGTATAACACTTTATTTACTTAGTAGTGACCTGGTGGTCTAGGAGTAAGGTGTCGGAATTCTGTGCTGGGGTCCGGGGTTCAATCCTAGGTCATGGCACAGATTTATCTGATTACCAAACACTTCCTTCACCTCTGACAAGACATCTTGTGAATGTGTGAAATGCCAGGCCTCCACTGTGGTTCGGATCCCATGTTAAACTGTAGGTCCTCCATTTCATCTCACTATCACCCTACCAACACATTAGCGTAAGTGCGTATAAGCCGAACGGGTATAAGAGGCAGTGCTAATAATAATAATAATATTAATAATAATAATAATTAATAATAATAATAATAATAATAATAATAATAATAATAATAATAATAATAATAATAATAATAAAAATAATATTTACTTATTCCTATTGGTGAGCATTCCCTTGAAGTGAAATTAAACAATTAATTTGGGATTGAACTCTTTTTAAAATTTAAAACTAGTGATGAAAATGTTACAAATAATATGTTATCATATTTTTGATAAACTTGGAACGTGTATGAACGTTTATTAGTTTTGCTTTGTTTTGTATTGTTTTCCTTGCATTCTTTCAGAAATTTCAAGTCCTGATATTTTTTAATTTTTTTTAGCATTGTGTTACTAAATCTATCCTAGCTCCATAAATAATTTTAATTAAAACTTTAAAATAAAATATAATATTGTAGTTCTCACCATATTAAATACTTTTCAAATTTAATGGCACACCATTTCAGTGAGAAAATGACACAGTTTTTTCTGTGAAATTTAAAATCTGTAAATAAACAAAATAGTTTGCTACTACTTGTCTGGGAGTCGATTTAGCAAGCCTTAAATATGTCCTTATCATCACGGCAATTATTTAATAGTTAATGGTTTAAATCTTCTT
The DNA here is from genome assembly GCA_902151445.1 of Timema monikensis. Classification (NCBI taxonomy): domain Eukaryota; kingdom Metazoa; phylum Arthropoda; class Insecta; order Phasmatodea; family Timematidae; genus Timema; species Timema monikensis. The sequence goes on along the minus strand of CABFVZ010002093.1, from coordinate 24,011 downwards.
AACTGCTCTCCTCATCGTACTATTGTAGGTTAAGCCCTTAAAATCCTTCCACGGGTAAAGCGTAACTTTGGTAGGTAATAGAGATTGTAACACGCATTGGTGACTGCATGGTCTAAAGCGCTACAATAGACTAGACTGCTGATGACAGGGAGGTCGAGGTTTGAATATCGGTCGGGTGTACTGAGGGTGGTTTTTCTAAAATTGTTTTCCACTCTCCCTTCCCACAAATATAGGTACACTTTCACTAAATATTACCTTAATAATCCCTGAAATTATTAGCGTGATTAGTAATTGAATGTAAGGGTAGTAAGACACGGTGCTAAGAAATTATTTATATAGCTTGTACCAGGCGTTGCGTCATGGTGCGGTTTCTTGTATTCTTCTTTCAAAATTCAGTGAATTACCAATGAAACCTTTTCACTGCGATTAAAAATCTAACAAAATTCAAGAGTTATAATTTTAAAAATAAAACCCGTTATATTTGTTTTGGCGTGCCGTTACCAATGAGCAGTAATCGTCACATGCTCTTGGTCATTCTTTGCTAAGTTTAATGAAGAGTCTATAATGAGCGCGTGAATTCATCAGCTCCTTGTCGTAAGGCGAACATTCGTCCCGGATTTTCCCAGGCAATCACAGTTTATGATACACCATCTCGTATCAATAAATATCCCGGAAAAAAAACCCGGTTTTTTATGCATTGTTCCGTTAAAACCTCTCTGAATTAAAAGAAAATCAACGGGTTTTCTTGACGGAAGTTTTCATGTATATTTTAATTACCAGGTCGGATCGGCTACGTGGACTATGTTCAGCCACATTGTTCAAAATGCAAAAGCTTCTTTAAATCATCTTTCCGTTCCGTTCGAACTCTTGCATTATATCATTTTTACTATAACAAACTAGCCAGGGAAGCGTTTACTAGTGACATCTTTCAGCTTATATTTAAAGCATAGCCCAAGAGTATCAAATTTATTTTGTGCTTTACTTATGGATAAATACTCAGTTTATCTTAATCTTAATGTCAATAAGCCTACCAATTATCGAGTTTTATTTGAATAAAAATTAAGTTAGTTGAGAGAATAGAATTATTAGCTGTTATTGTTTCCGAAATATTAAATGCAAAAATGTAATCTAAAGATACGTAAAGGTCAAGTCAGAGTCATCAATTTAATTCTGACCTGCACCATTAATGTTATGTTTGTTAAGGTGCCGATGTAGGGGACGCGAGAAAAGGTCCGTGTGTTTGCAGTTCTTATATCAAAACATTATTTGATCAAATAAAATAAAATATTGTTTTAGTGAAAACATGGTGTTTTATTTTATTCACATGTTGATATCAACAGTTGTTGAATATATGTCATGAGCACAGTGAAATTAGTTGAGAAATTTATTAAATTAAAAGAGAAAGTTGTGATTAAATTTCAAGACAGCCTTGACAGATATTTAAGAATTGTTGAGGTCACCGTTTGAGTAAAATAAAGCTCGATGTTTCTACTGAAGTAGAATATTATTTATTTTGTCCAAAAAATCGTTTTGATACAAAAACTTCCAAAACATTCGCCTTTTCTCACGTTCTCTATATCAACAACTTAAACTAACGAAAATAAAACATGATAAATTTATAATTGTATTTGTTTATCTTTTTCTAGTCCAGGACTGGCATGAGAAGGGAATGGTTAGCTTATTCCAGAGCTATCATTTAATCACAACCAACGGTGGAGTCACGGGGTTGGCTTAATGTCACCGCTAGTACAATATTTAATTTACAAGTTTAACTATACGCATAATAGATGTAAATTAACTCTAGTACGGACCCGCCTCGGTGGCATAATTGGCTAACGCGCTAGTCGTGTTGAGCTCGACTGCTGATGACGGGGAGATCGAGGTTAGAATCTCGGTCGGGTAAACTGGAGTTGGTTTTTCCTAAATGGTTTTCCACTCTCCCTCCACGCAAATGCGGGTTCACTTCCTCTAATTCAACTTTCCTAATTCCTAATCCATTAGCGTAATTAGTACTTAAAGCGCATAACCCGAACGGGTAGTAAGACGCGGTGCTAAATAATAAAAAATAAAAAACTATGGTACGGATATATACGTGCACTGGGAAACATGTACACCTCATTTACCAAGAAATGTATCAAGTTTATCTTGGATGAAACCGCTATGGTGTAGCATAAAATGATAACGTTATGGTGTAATCTACCAAAGTAAGACTTGGGCCAGCTATTTACATAAAAAGGTAATTTTTGTCTATTGTATTTCATTGGTACTTATTTCGTTATTGTCAAGAGGGAAGAATACAGAGGAAATCCAGTTTTAGATTCGATTTATGGTTCAATCGTAATCATGTATATAATATTCCCGATTATTGGCTGTGATCTGTGAGATTGGGTCTTGATAAGGCTTGTGTTAAATGTAGGCATATATGTGAATGTATATATATATATATATGTATAAATATATATGTATATTATATATATATATATATATATATATATACATACATACATATATAGAGAGAGAGATAGTCAGTGATAGAAAGAGAAAGAGAAATATTACACAGTGCAGGAAACCTTCCGATAAGCTGAAATTAAATATTTAAATATTAAACAACAATTTACTAACTAGCTTAACTTTATATTAGAATGAATAAAATAGCCAAAGCTATTATTGACGCTTATTTGTGAGGATTACTCCATCTGGATACTGGATATTATAATGTTAATCATGGAGGTATATTATTAATTAACCCGTAATCAAGCCATACCGACCGAGCAGACATCATATATTGGTGAAGATAGCTCCAACTTCTATGGGTAGAGGTGGTCATGTGTTCAGCACAACGTAATCTTCCAGCCGTTAATATTAGTTTTCTAGACCGGAGCAGTGACACGATACAAAGACTTAATTTGTTCAGTCAAACCAAATTCCTTTATCCTTGAAAATAACCGCTTTAGCAAGCAAATTAAGAGGGTATTCTACAATATTAGACACACTAATCTCAAAGAAAGGTCATTAAATTATTTACCACGGTCTAATCATATTAATCCTACATTGAGACACAAATCACAGTTTTTTGAACAACCCTATTCAATCTTATCGTATGAAGATGTAGATGTATCATCTAGGGCATCTGCTGGACATAATCGCCTCAAAGTGGTCCCTCACACCCTTTTAACTCCGTCCACCCCACCCTTTCTCGCCTTATCCACATTCATCCCTTAACAGGAGACGTCAGGTGATTGATGAGTGAATATCGTACAAACACAGAGGGCCGACCGACCACCTGATGAAGATAAACGATCAACATATTAATGTCAAAACATCGTATCATATTTACCAGTCGGCCATGCTCTTACTAGCCGCTTCGTTTTCGTACGTGTGTGGTAAAAGTGATAACGGGCTTATCTTCCTCCCTCTGCGACTAAATACAAGGCCGTGGCAGTGTTTATACACCTTTTCCTATGACTCGACAATTTTTAATTTGTTAGCACCAAGTCTTACTACCCGTTCGGTTTATACGCTTATGTACTAATCAGGCTAATGGTTTTAAAAATTAGGAAGGTTATATTTTAGGAAGTGTACCCGCATTTGCATTAAGGGAGAGTGTAAAGCCATTTTGGAAAACCACCCTCAATACATCCTACTGAGATTTGATATCCCCTCCTGTCATCGGCGGTCTAGTCTGCTGCGAGAGTGGCGCGTTAGAACATGCGGCCACCGAAGCGGGGTACTTGATAAAACCTTTACCGGTTCGAGTACCCCACGTTGGTGGTTATTTAGGAGTGTGTGAAGCTTCGAAACAAATTCCTACTTCTAAGCTTCGCCAATAAAAATATTGACAGCTAAAAGTCTCAATTTATGATCAATTATAGCCATCTTGATATGTTTTGTACATTGCAAATTAATATTCATATGGACAAAATCTGAATTGGTTGAATTGTAGGTTGTAATAATAACTTGATTTGTCAGATTAACACAAAACATTACGAACAATTACGCAATAAAACATTTTACAAGTAATTTTAGGGCATTCAGTTATATAAATAGCCAATATATAAGAATTTTTCAAGAATAAAACAACTAAAATAAAATATTCGAACCTCGATTTGGCTTTGAGAATATTTCACATATTCGATTCGAGTTCACTTCGAAGTGGACCTCACACACCGCTATTATTATTATTATTATTATTATTGATTTATTTTGCTCTGCATCACGTCCTACTATCCGTCTGGGCCATTTGCATATTTACACTAATGGGCTAAGAATGATAAAAAGTACTAACATTTGTATGGAGTGGGGAAACTATCTAGAAAAAAACAACCTTCAGTACACACGACCTGGGTTCTATCCCAACCTCCTCGTCAACGGCAATCCAATCTATTGCAAGAGTGACACTGTTGACCATTCAACCACTAAAGTTGGTTATTACCTTAATAATAGACCAGGAGTTCAAGGCTCAGAAAATCACAATAATAAAATGATAAGTTACATTTGTACCCTCAGTTCATCCGGTCGAGACGCGAACCATGACCTCTCCGTCAACGTAAATCCAGTCTAATATATATATATATATATATATCTTTCACTTGACCTAATCGATAAAGTGTTTGAATTTTTTATGGTTTTAGTTGCATTTTTTAAAGATTGAACTTTAAAGAAGTTAATAAGCTTACGTAGAATTTCCCAAACTTTTTCCAGTCGTGTACCCTTTTAGAAACCATGGACTTATCGACGTACTCCTTCCAGGTCTTCATTAACAACACTGTCATTTTATAAATAATAAATTGTCGTTCCAAATTTGAATAAATTTCAAGATGGGAGACCTGGTGGTCTATGGGTAAGGTGTCAGACCTCTGTGTTGGGGGTCCGGGGTTCAATCCTTGGTCACGGCACAAATTTATCTGATTACCAAACCCTTCCTTCATCTCTGACAAGACGTGTATTAATCACCATTTGTGAATGTGTAGAATGCCAAGCCTTCACCGTGGTTCGGATCCCACGTTAAACTGTAGGTCCTCCATTTCATCTCACAATCACCCTACCATTACACATTAGCGTAAGTGCGTGTAACCCGAACGGGTAGTAAGACGCGGTAATAAATAATAATAATAATAATAATACATTTTAAAATAAACAAATCCATGATGGAATGAAAGAGAATCTTATAAAAATCCATGAAACGAGGTCAAAATATTCATGATTCCATTAACAAAATATGTTATGAATTGTAAATTCAGTAGTACGTCACGTCCATCTGGGGGTGCGCGTATCACTGTTTGAGAAACACTGATCATGGTCTATGTTTTTAAAGGGTACGTAATGAAAGCACACAGGCCGAATTTGTTCACCGCTTTGGAGCATACTAGAGGCGCACAAGTTAGGTGCATCTCAAGTGTATGATTGTTTGTAGTCTCTGAAACCCATATCGCAACACCTAACCTGACATAATTATTGTAAAGAGTAAAAGTGTTGGTTGTTTCCTGTAGTTTTTTTAACTACTTTATTGTGATTATTGTAAAAAGTGTGGGCGTGCTTACAATTTATGTTTGTCATGCAGCCACGTTGTGCAATTATTGTTGTTTTATTCCTGTGCTCTTTTGAAAAAGGTTCAGGCGCACTTTTCAAATAAGGTTTCTCCCTCTTGTGAGTCTTCGATGATTTTTTTTTTAGAAACACGTCTTACTACCCGTTTAGGTAATACGCCTATGCACTAATAACGGTAGTGGTTTGAGGGATTAGTAAGGTTATATTTAGAAGAAATGTACCTGCATTTGCATGGAGGGATAGAAAAGCACCATTTTAGAAAAAAAAAATCCTCATTACATCCGACCGAGATTCGAACCTTGATTTCCACGTCATCGGTAGTCTAGTCTACAACGAGAGTAGCACCTTAAGCCATGCGGCCACCGAAGCGGGTCTTTTGGCGTTCCCCAGTTTGTAGATACACTCAGAGTTTCTGTTAAATCTACCTTAAGCTTGTTTTATATATATATATTTTACAAATCGTGCTCTGTTTAGAATATCAGCGGTGATAACAAACACTATCGGTCCGTTTTGTTAATTATGAAGATATAAAACAATGTTTTAAGTGGCCTGATGCCCACCCAGACAACTAATTGTCTTAATCTCGCGCTGAATACTCCCCTATTATACGTATTAATTAGCGGAGGGGGAATGTAATACGAGTAGAGGGTAGGAAAGAGAGGGGTGGAAATCATCCGTTAGATTGGGCCTCCCGTGTTTGTTCATTAATTTAACGACCACGCTTATAATAAAGCTAACGTTAGGATCCTTTATACGTTATACTTAACTATGATCCAATTTACCTAAGAACGGCCATATTTTACATATAGAAAGAGTTTTTTTTTGCAACGCGTCTTACTACCTGTTCACTTTTATACGTTATACTCAACTATGGTCCAATTTACCTAAGAACGGCCATATTTTACATATAGAAAGAGTTTTTTTTTGCAACGCGTCTTACTACCTGTTCACTTATATACTAACTACATTAATGATTTAAGGGATGAGGAAGGTATTATTTAGAGGAATTATACCCGCATTTGCATAGAGGGATAATGTAAAATCATTTAGGAACAAACCCTCTTCAGTACATCTAACCGAGATTCGAAAGTCGATCTCCCTGTCATAGGCAGTCTAATCTATTGCAAGAGTGACGCATTAAAATATGCAACCACCGAAGCGGGTGTAGAAAAGTTATATCTATTTTCACGTATTCATATGTCATCAAGTCATGTGTTATTCAGCTGTCACTTTTGATTAATACCTATAAAATAAAACTTATAAAATAGTAAAATGCTATCAATTTTAACCTAAAAATATATTTGTTTCTTAAAAGACCTTATTAAAAGTGGATTGTATCTACTCCTGACGTACCAAATTAACTGCCATGAACGAGTCCGCAATCAAAATAAATAAGGTTTTTTTTTCACAGAGCATGGTGTTCGATGCTAGGTTTGGTTATATGTTCGTTTGGCTTTAGAAAGAGTACGTTAAATGAATCTAATAAAAATATAAGTAACCTAGTTGCATAACCAAGCACGGTCGCATATGAGTACAACGTATACACTAAACTAACTACCAGCATTGGTGGTAATATGGTGTAAGGCGTTCCTTACGTGTCAGATTGGAATACCAGTCGTGGGATGTTCGGGGTTCAAACCCGGTTTAGGTATACCAAGGAAGTTTTTTTCCTAAATGGTTTACTATACTCCCTCTACAGGAATCCAGGGACATTTCTTCTAAAATTCTACCTTACTTATCCCTATCATATTAGTAAAATTAATTTATGCGTGCAGCCCAAGTATAAACTGAGAAGTGGGGGAAAAAATAGATAGTTCCTTTACATATCTAGGACATTAATACTTACAATAGTGATGGCACCCACTTCGGTGGATGCACGGTCTAAGGTGCTACTCTCGTGTTAGGCTAGACTGCTGATGACGGATAGATCAGGGTTCTATCCCAGTCTGGTGTACTGAGAGTAGATTTTCCTCTCTTCCTCCACGCAAATGCGGGTACACTTTCAATAAATTCAAGCTTCTTAATCCCTAACATATTAATGTAATTAATATAAGGGTACAACCCGAATGGGTAGTAAGGCGTGGTTCGAAAAAATTAACCATGGTACTTTATCTGTTGAGGTTACACGTTTACATACTTATACTAAATACGCTAAATGGTTATGGATGGGAAAGGATGAATTGTAGAGGAAATGTACTCAAGTTTGCGTGGAGGGAGAGTAGAAAACTATTTTGGAAAAACCCCTCTCAATACACTTGACCGGAATTCAAGCCCTGATCTTTCTCTCTCTCATCGAATCTATATTTTATTGCGAGAGTGGTTCTTAAGACCATGTGACCAAAGAAGCAGATGTTCTTTGTCCTTAATAATCCAATCTATGGCGATTTTGACGAATCAGTCGACAAGACCACCGATGTGGGTTATTTTCCTAGTACGTTACAGTCTAGTTCTATGTTTAAGGCCACAAATTTAAATTGATTTAATGTTTCAGCGAGCACAAAATGTTTAGATGCTTTTCCATTATTCATGAATTTTTTTTTTATCGTTGAAGCAAAGGTTTACGAAAATCAGAAACATGCTAATGTTTTAATAGGCTGGTACTGCACAAACTTATTTAATGATTTATTCTCCAATTAAGGTTGATCTAAAGCACCAAATACATTTGCAAACAAATTGGTTTATTATAAAAATATATACAAGTTAAGTATAGAAAACCTGTTAGTGAAATGTAAATAAAAAAAGTACACACTAGTAATCCTTGCTTTGAGTAGCCAACAACCCGACTAAAAAACGGCAACTGCAGGAAACGAGCAAACTTTCCCTTTACGGGGAGAGTTTAGAATGGAAGCATCTGCCCAAATAATTAATCATTTTTACAGCATTACTCCCTTTGAATTATTTAAACGGGACGCAAATGATTCGTCTAGTGGAGATGGATACTACAGCGCCAACAGCAACAGGCTGGGTATTAATGTGTTCGAAGTTAACTCTACAAGGATTTGATTAGTCTTTGAGCCCGTCCACGTAGTTTGTATGGGTGAACCACAAATTTGGGGGAACCCCGGTTCGTTTCCATGCGGTGCCGATAGATATATTTACCATTAGTACACGGGTCGGTTCTTCGTTTCAAATTAGTAAATCTCCCGGTACTATAGCTAGTTGTATAATATTTCGCACATTTTTTTTAAAATTTAGCACTGCGTCTTTATATCCACTCGGGCTGTACGCCTATGTACTAATTAGACTAATACGTCAGGGGATAGGACGGTTGAATTTAGAGGAAGTGTTCCAGAATTTGCATGCAGGGAGAATGGAAAACCATTTAGGAAAAACCACCCTCAGTACACCCAACAAGGATTGAACCCAAAATTCCATGTTTTCGGTAGTGTGGGCTATTGCAAGAGTGGGGATTTAGACAATGTGGCCACTAAAGCGTGTCTGTATAAAGTTATTTTATCGAACGGTGAAATCGTATTATGTCGTAGAATCGGACAAAATCCACTATTTTACGAATCTGAATCTTAATTTTAGCCACTAATCCCAAATATCAAATTTGAATCCGAATCTTGACAAAAATGATAAACATAAAAATAAATACAGTAGATTAATATCTAAAAAAAACCTTTAATTACACATTAAGCTTGTTTGCTATAATGGTTCTATTATATCACTCATACTTTTAATAAAGTGTTAAATTAATGGTGTGGGGTTTGGTTATGAGGTTGGGGCTGAGCTACCAACAATCAGAAAGTTATATTTGCTCTTAAAAAAAGTTCCAATTCAAAGATTTAAAAAAATAAGTACATTGAATTTAACCATTTCTAGAATATCGAATTCTCACATTTATAATATTCGTAACAAACCATTTTGCTATAGTAAGCTGGTTCAGAAGGTAAAAAACTTCAATACTTAAGTAAATAATTAATTTATATTAATAAAATTAAGATTTTGTCTATTCGTTTGTCCGTATATTGCGCGATATCTACCGCACGCATAGGGCTGAAATTTAAAAATTGGTAGCCCCTGTGCACAAACATGTTCAAATCGAAGGTGGAATTTTAAAATTTAGATATAATTTACACTATTACTTTTACATCGAACGAACCATGAGTTGTAGTGTTAAGAAGACTGCTCCTGGGGCGAATGTACAAAGGGGAAGGGTCAACTATCTAAATTGGATGTATTGATTGACTAATGGCAGGATCGAACCTCCTAAATACGCCATGAGACAAGGTTCGCCTTTTAAGAGAGGCTACTGGGGACTATGTGGTCTAAATTTTTATATTAATAATAACTTTTCTAATAAAATAAATTACAGAATTTATAGTTCTTAAATTCTACCACAATATCAATCTAAATTACCATACAAATAATTACAAATTTATATTTTAATTGTAGTAGCATTCCGATTGTCAAAATTTATTCGTGACAAAGATTGTTCAAATAATACAAAAATCATTGTTTGGAGTAAAGGTGGTAGAAAAATAAATAGTACGACACAATCGCACAAACTTTCTCATACTGTGTATTATAACTTAGAAGAATTTTAAATTAGGTTTTTAGTAAACTACACTTAAATAAGCTTTACTCATAAAAACAAACACATCATCTTGTTCATCACAATAATCACTAAACATTATATTATACATTATATATATAGTATACATTTTAAACTAAATTGTTCATAGAAATAAATTTCTTCTGAAAGGTCAACATCTGTAAATACAATTGTATTTAAAGTTTTTGAGTCTTAATAAAGCATTTGAAGGTGAGGGGAGGGGGTGGGGCAGTCCAAATTTTAACTCTAATCGAGTCAGTGCGGCCATCTGTTGGACAATCATGAAACCTTTATAATGTACTACTCCACACTATGATTAAAAGAGATCTCTGTCATATTTAAATTATACAATTTCTTTTCCTGGATAGTGTGTGTGGTCTGCCTTTTTCCTTTTTTTCCCTTGTACTCTTAATTTATAGGTGTTGTACGGAGGTAAAATATTTTCCTTTTTGGGTATTTGATCCTACAGCTTCCTGGTGAGCTGATTATGAAATCAATAATTAACTTTTTGCCCAATGAGGTTAAACTGGTTTAAATCTTTCACCTTGTATAGTAACTACCTGAATATTACGTGCATATATATGTTTATATATATATATGTGTGTGTATACATACATAATAATGCCTACAAGAAAGTATATTATAGAAATTACATAGCTGCCAAAATATGGGTTAATATGTCACAAATTGAATATTTATTATGTTCGCGTGCATAAAGTTAATTATGGCCGTTCAAAATGTATTAAGTATTTATTCATACATCATAGATATGGTTATTCCTAGAATATTCGACAGTTATAAATTATACTAGAACTACTTTAATATTCTCATATGTAAATATAGTTGCAACCCAAATCCCAAATAACCCCATTAGGATTTAAATGTCTGAAATACGATATCAATAATATGTAATATATCAGCGTTGTGTCCACCGTCTCTACTCCCCCTTCGCCCCCTCCAACTTTTCCAGAGCTTTCAACTGGGGTACCGAGGTGCCAATATGGGGTCATTATCAATCCCCAATTAACAAGTTATGTTTTTAAACCAAAGTGTTATTTAATTTGTATTTATTTTTAGCGTATGTTACCAGGGTTTGTTGGCCAGACATTCTTTGTCTTCTGCTGGCAGTGTCGGATATATAATCATCTTCTGAGGATGGGGGACCATATAGGTGCAGTTACTTCGTTCCGATGAGATGATGTGACGATGATTATTATTATTATTATTATTATTATTATTATTATGTTGTACCAGTAGAAGTCTTTAACCTAATTCAAGACTAATTAACCAGATGATAGCGACTATAGGAACAATTCCTCTTCGGGATGGAAGCCTATGGTATCATCGGGAATCGAAACCGGGACCTCTATATTAGTAGCCAAGAATGCTAATCACTGGACTTAGAGGGCGGCCAATCATTTTATGTGAACAACAACAAATGTTAGCCCTTCTTATCATCCAAAAGTTGAGATGTCCTCGGAGGAAAGAAAAGGGCTGGTCTGGAAGGGGATACATAACTTTTGTATCTAAACCCTCTGGGGGGAGGAGGGAGGGGGGTAAGGGAATGGAGGCAAAATGTTCCTTATTTAAATAAATGTGGCATTCCGTTGAGGTACTAGCTAGGGAAACTTGGTAAAGCATGAGGGGAGGAGGGGGATTAGGGAGAGGAGAGGTTCTGATGAGGGGCCGAGGAGTGGTGGGGTCCCTTCCTTAGCTAGGCCTGGTCCAAGGGCAGCCTCCGAGACCTATTCAAACAAGTCACTAACTAACTTTACACAAAAGGTAGGAAAAGTGGAAGGAGGTGAGTTTGAAGGGTTGGGTGGTAAGTGTGAGGTGGAGAACTAGAGGGTGGTTGACATTAAAGTCGGAAACGGTCTTCTCACAATGAACAAAATCAACTGAGCGAAGTAGTTGTTAGGGCGAAGACAAGAGCTAGAAGGACCCTGAGATTCTACGTAGTGCAACTACAAATTAGTAATGAGTCTTTATAGCACTGAGCCATTGTTTCCAAGAGACAGAGGCTCCTGAAAACTCGCGGACGCCGTCAAGGTAGAGAGCTAGAGAAAATTGAGGAAGGGTATTTGGTTTGGGAAAACCCCCACCTATAGCGTACTCTGTCGAATCTTCCATTCGATCCCTGTTGTAGACATAGCGAACCTTGGCTTGTAAAATATGGATAAAGGAGAAGAAAACAAATCAAACTCAAAAGGGGGTTGGGAGGGGGGGGGGGACTCCAATGGTGTTTCTTTGAGTAGACATCGTAAGACTTGCGCTGCAAAATAAACGTTTGGGACTACCACAACGGTGTCTTGGGACTTGATGAGCAGGTATAGTGATGTCACTTTCAATAGTATGTTTGAATGTGTGCTCTACACGTCTTACTTGTCTTTCAATTATTATTATTATCAGCACCACGTCTTACTACCCGTTATACCCACTAACGGTAGGGTGATTATGAGATGAAATGGAGGACCTACAATTTAACGTAGGATCCAAACCACGGTGGAGGCCTGTAATTCCACACATTCACAAGTTGTGATTTAATACACGTCTTGTCAGAGGTGAAGGAAGGGTTTGGTAATCAGATAAATCTGTGCTGGGACCGAGGATTGAACCCCGGACCCTCAGCACAGAAGTCCGGCACCTTACCCCTAGACCATCAGGTCACCTCTAGAATTTCAAAAATACCCGCAGCTTAAACTAGTTTAAGGAAATTTGATAAGGAAGGTTAACTTGATTGAAATTCAAGAGTGCTGATCTGGAGAGAGTACTGGAAAACCCCGCTATAGGATCTATCAGCTTCCTCCCTTGATGAAGAGGCTAATCAACCGAGTTTGAACCTCGACCCTCTCAGATTATGGTTTATTAGTTTGAATTAATTAGTGCGTTACAAACTCATATCTCTAGGTTCGCGCATAAAACTTCAGGATCATTGAGTCTGATTTGCTGATAACAAGGAGGTCGGGGTTAGATTCTCGGCTGGGTGTACAGAAGGTGGTTTTATCTTAATGGTGCAAAATAGTACATAGATTATTTTGTTACTATCTGACAAATAGGAAATAGAAATATCAGAGGATTGGGGAAAATATTTAGTTTAGATAATGCATTTAAACAACATACTAAAAATATCTAAAACTATACTATGACGTAATCACTCTGTCATTGTGGCATGTGCAACAAATCTACTTAACCCTTTCACTAAAAAACCACACCGATTGAGCTGAAATGTCAGGTGGTCATAACTCAGACTTTAGGTTTACATATTATATACTAATAAAAAATAAACTTACCGCTTAATCTAAAACACAACACCGACTCCTCACCCCCAGACGTCTCTCATTAACCCCTAAGGCTAGGGAGTAACCCTTTGGGTGTGGGGGGGGGGG
>CABFVZ010002092.1:102638-142129 GCA_902151445.1 Timema monikensis | reverse complement strand
CGCTGTAGTCACTGGGGGTCGCACCTAGCGATCCCAACGTTGAAGGAGTAAAGCCTCGAAAAGGAGTGCAACATTTTTAACCTAGGGGTTGTGGCTCTGTTCTTTCCTTCTCTGTGGGCTAGGGCCACAACAAAGATTTTTCCCATTGAAAAATGGAAACCAAGATTTTCAATGGTTGGATGCTAGACAAGGGATAAATATTACACAACAGAGGTAAGTCAAATTCGGCTTCAAGGTCATGTCCCGTTGATGTTCATTTTCCAGGCGACATATCCCACCTCTCTCTCTACCTGCCATATGTGTATCAAAAACCATATTGTAAAATCTCATTATGATGTGGTTTCGACACATTTTAAAATCACTATAATATATGGACCAGGAAGAAGAAATCTGCACTGGTTAAGAGTTTGGTGATGTCCTCCCATTTTAGGTAAGGTATATTTTTAGACAAATTAATTTAAGTGAGAAAACTCTATTTTGTTTATCTTCAAGTTATAAAAAGGAACATTATACACATTTAATAGAAATAAAATACATTTAACAGCTCTATTAAAGTTTATTTTTAGACAACTTTATTAATATAAACAATACCAAGATATCATTAAATATTTATTAAAACAAAGCATTTGTGTAGTTAGTGAATTAAGCAATGATTCCCAACCTGGGAAGCAGAGGTTATGACAAAATAAAACGTATGAAAATCTATTACTTTCCTATTATAAAAGCTTTACGATTCTCCTGAAAAGTTATTTCCCATTTACTGGATGTATGAAATATTAGCTCGAGTCAGTAAGTAGCATGTCTACCTACTAAGCATAATGTCCCAGGTTCAATTCCAATCATGGCCAAAAAATTTATCATTGGTGAAATTGGGCCGTCCTCTTTCAGAATGATACATTAAAAGCCGGTAGACATGTTGGATTTGTCCATAATTATGTTAGTTTGTAAGTTGTGTGCAAATATCAGTCAGCTCAGAAAGTGCATTTTACATACACCATATCAAAAATACACTGGTAAACTGATAAGTAGTAAATTGATGAGTATTTAAATTATGGTTATATTTTTAGTATACAAACAAGTCATGTAATATGTAAACATGTAAAATTTTATTTATTTATAATATTTAAGATTTTAAATGATAAAAAATTGTATGATTTTAATTATTGTGAGCATTTAATGTTAAGAATGAGAAAAGTGGAAAGGGAGGGGGAGGGAACAAGTGATAATTAAAAGTAAGAAGTGAGCTGAAAAAGGTTGGGAACCACTGGTTTATAATATACCATAAAAAGATTGTATTACCATACTAGTTACTGTATTGGTCTGAATATAGCACAAAGTTTCTACCTAAATACAACTTTTTTTAGAACTACTCATATTATGGAGAAAAGAAGTGTTCTTGAAATGTAAGGAAGTGGTTTACAGAGAGTATGTTAGCTGTCACGAAGAGAAGCAATATTGGGAAAGAGTGAGGGTATAAGTAGTACATGAGATAGTAGAGGAAGCAATACTGAAATGGTATGGGCATGTAATAAGGATGGAAAAAGGAAGGATGTCAAAGAAAATGCTGGAAATGAAATATGTAGGGAAAAGACCGCAAAGGAGGCCAAGAAAGAGATGGAGGAAGAATGGTGGAAGGGTAGAGGAAGATGGAGGTGTTTTACTAAACCAACCTGGCCACAGGCTGGAAATAGTTGCTGATGATGATTATTCATATTATTTGCACAGAATAACATGTTTCACTGAATTAACTATGAAGAGTTGTACTAAATAATATTGAGTGTGTTAATTTATCTCTTAACTTGTACATTAAAAGAAAATCTCAAAGTTAAGATTTTTAGCTCAATTATTGGCATAGTGTTGGGTCGTATTATATTTGAAATAATTTATTTTTCATGCACAACACATTCAAAAGGTCGAATTATATGAGAGGTCATACTATACTCAGGTCAATACAGTATACAGAAGTCTTAAAATTAAACTAACGTTTAGATAGTTTATGAATTAAATGATATGAAAATTTACCTAACTAATATAGCTTAGAAAAGCATCTCTACTTGAGTTTAAACTCTTTACAGTTGTAAAGCATTTATATGCAAAACTTGACTAGAGCTTGATTTAAGGAAGACCATAATGTTTTTTTAAACAATATACAACATATTTAATAATAGTTTTCAATAAAAAATATATTGAGAAACTTTAACTAGTGATATTAGAACCATTATGTCAATAAATGCATTTAACAACAAAAACAGCAAACAACTTAAAATAATATTAGTAAAGAACTCTCTTCAAATATCATTGCTATAGTAAAAATATGAAAAAACCAACATTAATTATAAGCTTTGTAGTAGGTAACTATTTAAAAAATGCAACTAAAAAGAATTGGGTGTGCCAAATTGTGTAAGTATGATTCACAATTGCTCTGCATTATAATCAACCGTGAAATGTTTTTTAATATGTTAATATGATAAGTACAGTAATGCATGAAAGGCACGAGAAAGTGGGATAGGATCAAACAAAATATAGCTTTTACAGAAAAAAGGGAACACAGTTCACACTTTACATTGCTTTCGCTGGACAAAGAGGTTATAGCTGCCTCTTGAAGAAAATTTATCTTTAGGCTACTGCTCAATACCTTGACCTAGAATGTGTTATTTATACTAAGCACTCCTTTTAGGTGTTTTTATTTATATGTCCTGTAATTTTTATCAGTACCCTTTTCTTATTTATTTGCTACAATTATGTTGTTTATTTAATACTCTCTCCTGAAGAGTTCTGATATAGTTAAACCAAGTTTGGGGAATCAAGGGGGTGGGGGGGAGGATATTCACTTTGCTTCAGGAGGCAGTCATTACCTCTTTGTCCAGTGGCAGCAATGTAAGGTGTAAACGGTTTAAACTGTTCAGTCAGTTGCAACAGTGTCAAGTGTGAATTGTATTCCTCTTTTCACCATAGTAGTCATATTGTGTATGTTCCTTTGCATTTTTCCTGTAACTTTTGCCATTAATAATACGGAAAGATTAATAATCGGGCCTTACACATATAGTAAACAATGACAAGTACCAATTCATAATTAAATGTAAAATAGAATAAATAGTGCAATAAAAAAGTACAAAACCAATCAATATTAAAGCTCTGATGTATTTGATACAAATAAGATTTTGAAGAGAAAGGGGTCCCTTGAATCTCATAGGAGATTCTAGGATTTGACAATCTATAAGATTAAAAATGTATGGATTTAAAAAAAATGTAATTTAAGAGCCAATATTGTTTTAGTGGTTTAACAAAACATTAATATGGAACAAATCAAACATTAAGCCGCTAGACCAGGGGTGGCCTAATACATGGCCTTTGAGAGCCACAATAGTTTAGGTAGGAGTGTGGAGCCGCACCGACAACTACAGCTACACATGGACGCTGTTTGATGTTCCTCCTCATATTTAAGGACCTAGACCGCTTCCAGCCAGTCAGCCTGTTGTTGTGTATGAGTACAGTTGACATTTTGCATTTTGTTTGTAAATGTTTGTTTTTTGCAAGTCGAACGATGTGGTCTAAAAAACTTAAATATGACGACGAGAATAGAGGCTTTAAGACTGTGTGGGAGATTTTTTTTTTAGACATGGTTTGCTAATATGTGCCTTATGTAAAATAACACTGCCACAGTTCATATGCCGTTAATCTTAAGCACCATTATCACACGCATCACAGTACTTTCAGCAAAGAATTTCCTGTTTGTTCCATTCTAAGGTGAAAAAAGTCTCATATTTAATAGAAAAAGTTCATGGTCAGGGTAAATTGAGATCCATGTTTACTAAGGAGGCAGATGTAACAACCAAGGCTGTGTCTATTTTAGCATCTAATATTGTAGAAGTAAAGTGTGCATACACTTAAGGAGAATCTGTCAAGAAAAATATTGCACAAATAGTTTTAGATATAAATGATTAAAAAAAACTGCACAAAATTATTTAAAAATGCCTGTCTCGAGGCATACATATTTTAAAAGGAGAATTTATGTTTTTGGTACTGATATTGTAAATAACTTACAAGATAATTTGATGAAATGCGCTTCATTAGGTCAGGCTTTGGATGAATCTATAGATATTCAGGACAAACCACAACTAACTATATTTCTCTGCTTTGTATCACACAATCTGGATGTGAAATAAGAGTTATTAGACTAGCTATCATTAAAGAATACAACTTCTGGCTCTGACATTAATGAAGATCTCAATGATGCCATTAAAAAGCTTCAATCTCGAATGGCAAGATTGTCAGTATTGGAACTGACAGTGCTCCAGTTATGAGAGGCAAAACAAAAGGACTCGTGGTACTTTTCTAGACTGATGGGTCAGTCCCAATTTCAAAGGAAACATCTAACATCCAAGTATCTTATATTTGAGAATGTGGGGAAATTGTCCTAAAAATTGTAAAATATATTTGTTCAAGTGCATAAACATACCAGCATTTCAAAGCCTTTGTGGATGAACTCAACCGTGATGAGTTCCTAATGACATATGGTGGTTTTGCTTAATAATGTGAGGCTTGGTGAGCCATGTACTAAACAAGTTTATGTAGTTGTTGTTAGAACCAATCAAATGATTTCTTGAAGAGAGTTAGAAATACTTCCCTCAACTTGAGGACAGTCAGTGGTTATTAGACATGGCATTTTTTACAGATATTTTCAGGATCTACAGATATTTAATGAATCACAGCAAGGCAAAGAAAAACTAATATCAGATCTAGCACAGACGTTCACTTTTCACAACAAATTGAAACTTTGTCAAAGAAACTTTGAATCTATCATTTTAAATCCCTTCACGTGTATGAAAAAAAATGCAGACAACCGTTCCTGTAATAGAACTGGTAACGGAAGCTTGTATTCGAAAATTGAATGGTCTTGCAGAAGACCTCAATGGTTGATTCTGTAATCTTCAAGCACTTAAACCATCATTTTTTTAAATGCTTTGTTTGTTTGTTTGTTTGTTGAGAATTCTTTTCTTACTGACATAATGGAGAGTGGTTGTCCTATTTCAAAGAAAATTGTGGTGGTCTAAGCAAATGTAGAACTGGAGCTGCTATAATTTCAAGAGGAAGAGGGACTTACATAAGTAAACAAAGTGGTTGTTCAATTACTGAGTTTTTGAAGCATGTCCTGGAACCAAAATATCCCAAAGTAAAGGAATATGCTAAGAAAGTGATCTACATTTTTGCTACAACCTATTATTGTGAAGAATTATATTCTAGACTTAAATTTATTAAATCCAAACATAAATCTGTTTTGACAGACAAACATTTGAATAAACTAATGAGAAATGCCTTAACAGATCCAATAAATTTTAGGCCCCTTACTTTTTGAGATGTACATTGGAAAAACCTCAACAGGTAAATTGAACGAGTAAAATATTGTTTAAGATAGCTTGGATTCTAATTTGAAAACAAGGCCCAAATTCCTATTATTTTAATTTTGCAAAATAAAATGTGTTTATTTAGTTTATAATAGTGTGTATATGTGTCAAATTAAGATTGTTTTACTACAGTTAGTAATTTTATTTGGTCCGTGTTTGTCTTCTCCCATGCTAAATTTATTGTTACATTTATATCAGCAAAATATGAGAGATGATTTTTTTTAAAGTTCAAAAAAATCTTTGTTTTGGGTGTCTTTTACTTACTAAGTTTTCTGAAAAATATGTTTTGTATTATTAATATATAATTATTACAAAATTGTATTTAAGGAAAAAAAATTCATTATTTTTTATTTTACAATTTTAAAAGAGCCACATTAGAGGCGGCACAAACCAAATTATGACCACCCATGTAATGGACCATTAATTTCCCATTTATCTGAATGTTGATTCAGATAACCAGCCTCAGTGGCATAGTTAGTTAACCCACTTGTTTCATTTTGGGCTAGAGTGCCAAGGTTAGGGAGATCGAGGTTAGAATCTCGCTCAGGTGAACTCGGGGTGGTTTTTCCTAAATGGTTTTCCACTCTCCCTTCACGCAAATGAGAGTTCACTTCCCAATTCCTAACCCACTAACGTAATTAGTATTTAAGTGTATAACTCGAATGGGTAGTAAGATGAGGTGCTAAGTATATTGATTGAGATAAAAGTAAAAGAGTGTTATGATTGAGGTCATATCAATAAAAATATTTGAAATGCAAAGTTAAACTAGTTTGCCAGGTTTTTCTTCATCTAATACCTATTCAAAGATTTAAAACAAAGTGAATTCAGTCAGTTTCTGGTCAAAACACACGTAAACAAATACACCAACAACAATTATTAGTGTTGCAATGAAAAGAGAAACTATACAAGTTTTGATGGAAGTTGTTGCCACCAATAAAAAATGTAGCTTTTATTTGATTCCAGTGGAACCTATGTCCTAGTTTAATATCTCTCTGGAAGAATGTAGAGGAAAGGAAGATAGAAAGCCTATAGAAGGGAACAAATACAATAATGACTTTTAAAATGAAAAAAAGAATACAGTTCACACTTTACATTAATGCCACTGGACAAAGAGATAATATTATTATTAGCACCAAGTCTTACTACCTGTTCGGGTTGAACGCTAATGTGTAATGGCAGAGTGATTGTGAGATGAAATGGAGGACCTACAGTTTAACATGGGATCCGACCACGGTGGAGGCCTGGCATTCCATACATTCACAAGTTGTGATTAATACACATCTCGTCAGAGGTGAAGAAAGGGTTTGATAATCAGATAAATCTGTGCCAGGACCGAGGGTTGAGCCCCAGACTCTGAGCACAGAAGTCCGACACCTTACCACTATACCACCAGGTCACCCAAGAGGTAATGGCTGTCTCTTGAAGAAACTCAATCGTTACCATCCAAACCCCTGACCTAGGCTTTATTATATCAGAAGTAATCAGGGAGAAGTGGGAAACGCACAAAGCAACTTAAAAACAGAGAAAACCAAAAAACGCCAAATGGGAGAGAGAGAGGAAATTGATAAAGGATGAAAAAGGAACAAATATTATAAAGGACAAACACTTTTATGTTTTATATCCACCTTTCCTGTGCCTTCCTACAAATATTTATATTACAAACTATGTCCTTATTAGTGGTTGATTGGTCAGATACTTTTTTGAATATGAATTTTTTTGTTTGCATTTTTCAAATAGTTTTTATTCATAAAAAAGATAGTTAAAACACAAAATAAGATCTCCCACAAACACAAAATCAGCTGCTCCTAATAGCAGTTCATGTTTCACCAAATATATTATACAAGCATCAATATGTATTTATTTTTTTTAATTCGAAACAAAATTTAATATATATGCTTTTCAATGTACAACTGTGCATTACTAAGAGGGCACAACAGTGTTCTGCCATAACAGTTTTCATTAGAGATGAAATGCTCAAATTCTAGAATTCAATAGATTCGATAAAGTCACAAAAAAATATCGCAAATCCAAATATGAAGGGCTTGTTTTTTTAAATCACAATTTAATGTAATTATAAGAGTTAGTAATAAAAACATGTGTAATTTGAAAAACATGATATTTTGGCCCTTAATCAATTTTTTGTTGTTAACAGTTACAGAGTTGATAAACACCTGTTAAATCGAGAAAAGTCAGGGAAATTATAATGTCACTAGCATTTTTAAATACTTTTGAAATATATTTTTATATACTTTGCATAAGATCATCGGTATATTTGTCTTTAATAAATCTCAAACAAAACATTGATAATAAAGTGTGTTTTTTTATTTATAAATGTGTACATAAAATACTGAGAAAATACATTTTTTTGGGCCTGGAAAACCTGGAAAATTCAAAGAATTTAAAAACTTAGGATGTGTATTATAATTCTAAAATTTAAAAATAAGTAAAAAATCGCATTATGATAAGTCAATCAAAAAGTGTTTTCTTTGTTATTTATAAATATGACAAACATTCAGTATTGCCAAACCTATATCAAGATATTTGTTTCATACGTGACACTAACAAAATAAAATAAAGTTTTATTTTTAAAAGATTTATATTTCTAAAGATTTGATCAATCCCTAGTTTTGATTAGTTTCTTTTTACTTCTAAAACTGTATCTATGAAATAATCTACATGAAATAAATGGTGTGGTGCAATACAGTCACTTTATGGCTCCTTTACATAAAAATGGAGATATTTACTTAAAATTCATAAGATATGTGAAATGAAATAATATACATTGTTGTGGGAAAATAATGGAAAGAAAAATTATAACATTCCAATGAAGTGAATAAATGAGATAATATACACTGTTACAAAAATTTATTGGGGTAAAAAAAAGGAACATCTTGGTCCACCAAATATCATAGCAATAAACTCCCCATTTCCCAGGCCTTCATTTTAAAAAAATATTCACTAATAGCTCAGAAATGATTGGTTTTATAAAAATATATTTCAAATAATTTATTTTTTATTTTTAGTAGTCATACAACTTTGTAATGTTAAGTTATTTCGTATCTCAAAGAATTGCAAAGATATGATCAAAATTAGAGATATCCACTTATTTAAAATACCCTTCAAGTCATTTTCACAGAGATTTGAGATGTGCCATTTTGTTTGTAATGTTCAACAATGCCTATATATGAATTTAATCTAAATCGTTAAAGTACATTTTGGGAAAATTAATTTTTTCTCCTTTGTCACTTAAGTGAACTACCCTTAATTTTAGGGTAAAAAATATAATTCCAAACCCCTTTTGGGTAGCCTTATGAAGACCCTATACACAAAGTTTTACCCCAATCGGTAAAATGGTTTCGGCTCTAGGCAGCTATACAGACAGACCGCATTGCAAAAACCACTTTTTCGGGTTCAGTGGTTCATGAAACAATGACACTCATCAAAATAATGAATTCTATAAAGTTTAAAAGTAGTTTGATAAAACTGTTATGAGAAGAGTGTAATTGTTTTGCCTTCTTATAAAACACAAACAATATTAATCTGTAGGAAATGCCACTATTATAAATTTAGTTAAAAATTAAATATATTTATAACTTTCTTCAGTTGAAAACACATTATATATATATTTAATCCATTCATTTTTCTAAAATTATCAACACTTGTTTGTAATGAAAGTATAGTTAGGACAAATATGTTGAGCTTGTTTTGGCATATAATTTTTAGCAAAAATATTTTTATTACATAGCTACATTACATTTTTTGGGGGAAACTAGCCTCCCACAGTTTTTAACCTTGAAAGCTTAAAGAATCAAGCATTTAGAGGTTCTAAGCACTTTGGTTTAAGTTCATTTTAACAATCTGAGATATATAATTTGAATAATTAAAAACTTTCTAATAATGCATTTTCAGGCCATTCCAATATTCACTTCCAAATTTAAGGGTAGGGTAAAAGAACTGGTCAAACTTAATATTTTGTGAAAATCTTTTACACATAATCTTATATAATAAGAATTGACAAGTTTTTGGATGCAAAAATCGATTGTGTACCTCCAAAACAAGAGAAAATATATTAAGAAAACTAACTTACTCTCAGCCATCAGAAAACTCTAAAGTTCACATTGTATCACTTACAAGGCATGCCACCTAGCCTTATTTTGAGCTAATTCTATACATTCCACCTCATTACATCCTTGAACACAGTACTAGTATTCTCCATTTATGCTGTGTGTCCTGCCCACAGTTTAATTATTTTCCTGTTTGAAGCCAAAAACCAGTCATGTTTGATTCCATAACTCCTTTTTCCACAAATTTAGTGTGGTAACATCACCTTACTAGAATAAAACTTGATCACACAATTTCATACAAATTTTCTATATTGTCTGGATAAATATCTCTTTTTCAAAATTGTTTTCCAGTTGGTGTGTTGAACCTAATAAATCTTCACAATATCATTAAATTGCACAACATAGCCGAGTGAGAAATAAAATAATAGTTTGTACACAATAGTTTTTTTAGTACTGTGCCTTACTAAACGTTTGAGTTATAAGCTAAGAATATTTAATGTACTAATGTCCTTAAAGTAAGAAAAGCTTAGTAAAATGTTTAAAAAATATACTTTTTTTTGGAGTTCAATATCAGGTCTTATGAGCATTTTAAGTTTAAACTGGGTAAAAAGTAATTATTTGCAATTTTTTTTTTATATTTATGACAAAACCTGATTAATTTGGTTCTTTGGAATGAATATTAAATTGTTTAAAACCTTGTTTTTCCTCCTGAAAAGTTAAGTGTTTTGCACATGGCCAGTTCTTGCACCATTCCTTTTTATTATTGAACCCTGTGTTCACATTGATAATTAAATTGCAATAAGCCTACCTTTTGATAGTGAAATAAACATTTTACTTTGGGCTTTTCTTGAAATATTTCAAATTACACATTAGCTCACACAAAGAAAAACAAAAGAAATCCTATCAATGTTTAAGTAATTATAAATATACTAAAATGCATACAATCTTAGGCGTAGAGAAAGATCACAAGTGAATGGGAGGTCCAGATTAAAATCTCAGCTAGGTGCACTATGGGGTCATTTCCCACATGTGATTTATCACTGTGGGTTTCCCAACTCTCCCTCTACAGAAATTTGGGGTATGTTTCTTCTAAATTCTACCTTACACAACCCTACTCTCATTAGTCTGTACACGGGGAATAGCCCAGACAATTAGTAAAACACAAAGCCCCACATTTTCTAAAATATGTATAGCTAAGGACAGCATTTGTAAATACCCTGTTCTAATAGTTAAACAATGCCTTTAAATTAAATGTGTAGGCCTTATCTTATATTAAAAAACTAATATAAAACAACAAAATTTAGAAAATATTGGAGTAAGATGATAAAACCTGAATTATTAATAAGTTTTGATTATTGAATAGCAGCTTAAAATTAGCGCCATGAGTTGATTAAAGTAAGACGGTGTTTAAAGGCAAGAATTGCCTCCATTCCAATAATTAGAAATGCCATTCATCCGAAAGCTGGCCATTGCTTTATTCAAAATTAAAGGAGAAACCTAAAACATACTTAAGACACACATGTGTGTCCAAATTAGCCCAAATTAAAATCAACAAATAGTCACTAAAATAAACATAAAAAAGGAGGCTACACACCATAAACTTGTAGGTCCAAAAGTTCACATTACAACACAACACAGTGACCTTTAGGGCACATCAGGCCCCTTCATAAAACTAGATTTACAAATCCACAAAAATTTAGAGCAGAATCTGCTTGAGTAGCGCAACTATTCAAATGCCAGCAGAAATGGATGTTGATTCAAAATGCTTTGCAAGTATAACTTAAAATAACTGATTATCAATATAATAAAATGAATTATTGCCTAAAGGATTAAAAATGTATAATAATACAGTGTAGGAACACTGTAAATGAATGAAAGTAAGTGATAGAGAAGAAAGCCAACCCAAAAACAAGTCTCATATAGGTATTTTTCTTTGTTTTATGTGTGTGTCTCTTTATGTGAAAAACGAATAATTCTGAAAATTCAAAACAATGTATAACTGTGAAAGTGTAAGTTTGAAATGTGAAAAGTGAAAGAAGAAATTATTATCAATATATTTAATTTTCCAGTGCACAAAAAAATCCAAGAGATTAATGTCATGATGGATATTCATCCAATAAGTAATAAAGTTGAGCACTTTAGCTGAAGGACTCTGATGGGCACTCAAAATTACTGTGATGTGTTTTACAAGCCCATCTCATAGCTGACTAACTGGGTATACTAAATACACGACTAGGATTCAACAAGAAATTGTATTGAAGTGCAGTTTTCACTTAACACAAAATAATTTTTAACGTAGTCCTATTGTTTTATATGTGATAAAATGTTACAAGGTCAATTACAATGGTTTTATAATAAGACTACAAATAATGGCACTATAAATGGGACACCTGGTTCAAGTTGCATTACCTACCTAAGTTAGCAACTATTTGTGAACTGAGACACTTGATTAGGAGAATTTTTGTTTCAAACTTTTATGGTAGTTGTCAATGTGTTAAAATTTTATCATACCGGTACTTTCAATGTTCCTTTGCTAATGGTTGTATCTGGATTTATAAGAATGAAAGTGATATTTTATCATTTTAGATAAATAACAGTAGGACACTTAATCTCACTATTTTTGGATTCATGTTATATTCGTCACTTTGGGATAAAAATCACCCAAGAGCTATTATAGCAGTTATAGGCATTATTAATGTTAATTGACATATATTATGTTTAGAGGGACTAATCAAACATGAACACAAAAAAAGTCATATTATTATAAATTATAGTAGCCTTTAAATGCAATCATATTGTAGCCTTTAAATGCAATCATAAGAGTTTGATGTGCTAAATGGTAGCACATATATTATATGGAGAAAGCTGACAGCCTAAAATGATTCCTGTGTCAAGATGTCATTTTTTAAATTTACAAATACCATACATTATAGTTATGAATATGACCTAAAATAGATGTGCGTATAAAACAATGTATTATTATAAACAGCGAGTATTAACTATGATAAACATTATGAATAACTCCTTTGAGTCCATGAATTCGAAAGGTTACCCTAAGATTAGAAAGAACATAATTAAAACTTACTTATTTTTTGGTAAACTTAGGAATTAATATGAAAAAAATCACAAGTGAAGGAATAAAAATCACAATGTTTTCATGTTTACCATTTTTTCTAAGATTCATATTCAACCCACCTCTAGTAAATATAATATCATTAGTAAACCCTTGCTTTAGAAGAAATATTCAGCAAGTATTTGGTAAAGCATAAAAAAGTAAAAATATAAATTAATAAGTTAGAAATAAATTAACATTATCTAGCTTTTGAAGGCCAATGTGAGAAAGATGGTCACTGCAAGCGATGTGAGGCGGTGAGGCGGAAACCTTCGGTAGACCAGCTCCGTCCAAAATCTGATGGGGCACAGAGTTATTCAGGTTAAGACACAAATATCTTTGAGATATCTCATTCTGGTGAAGCTTTAAGGGATAAGGGAGGAGATAAAGGGGGGTTGCTCAGGTGAGACTGGTTGAGGGGAAAGGAAGAGGGGGTCATTTAATGGATGCATAATAGAATAACCCAAATAGTTTGATTTAAACATTTTATGATTCAACAACATATTTACTAACAGCAAATAATGTATGGGATTTGTTCACAAAAATTTCATTCAAAAATTATTATGATAAGCAGGGGTGAGCGAAGCGGCCGACTGCCCGGTGCGCCGGACTCTAGGGGGCACTACGTCACCGATGTTGTCTTAACAAACTACAAATAAAAAAAAAATACATTGCTCAGATATATTTGATATTATACTAATTTTACTTGCCGTTTATTAGGACTTGTGTCCTAGTTATAAACCAGTGGTGTATTATTAACTTGGTGATATAGTCCTGCGCGGCATACCCATAGTCAGATAGAACAGATTTTTAAATTGAAAAACATTAGTTGTTCATTTTCCAACAATATTGTGTGAAGTAATTTTTATTCCAAGTGATCTTATCTGTCAGTCATACAAATTCATAGAAATGCCACTTGTAAACAGCAAGCATAACTACAAAGGTACTAATGACCTTGCACAATGTTTATGGGGTTACAAACCTCCT
Source organism: Timema monikensis (assembly GCA_902151445.1). Taxonomy (NCBI): domain Eukaryota; kingdom Metazoa; phylum Arthropoda; class Insecta; order Phasmatodea; family Timematidae; genus Timema; species Timema monikensis. The sequence continues at coordinate 128,561 of CABFVZ010002092.1, read as the reverse complement.
CCCCTCTACCCCTTGTTTTGCAGCCCTTAAACACTTAAACGTTTAAGTATAAAATTTCTTTTACTACACATTATTAACTTTTAAGTGAATGTGAATTTTATAGCAGTGTTCATTAAATAACCCCACAAGAGAGGATTGTGATCGCACAGTTTATAGAAGCTTTAGCAGAAAAGGTAAAAACATTCTCTTGTCATATTATTTTACTTCCAGCAAAAAATAAATGTTCATGCATGGCTTAGCAATAGACCAATGGTGTAGGAATAGAGCATTAATGGGAGAAAGTACCTTCTTTATTAGACCAACATATTAGTCGAGGTTCATGCATCTATATTAACACTAAAATGTTGATGCTAGAATTTTCAAAGAAAACCATTAGTAGGGACACTGTTTTTTTGTTTTAGCAATAAAAGTGATACAAAACTAAAAGTCATCAAAATAGGTGGTTTTTTTTCTTAAATATTCACATTCCATATGGTTTGGTTGAATTTTCAAGACGTTTTATATTTGCGATATAAAATAATAAATGATCATTTCCACGAAAAATGCTGCCAAGAGCGAAGTAACAGCGATTTCTAATTTTAAAAATATATATATTTGTAAATTGGGACAATTTGTTGGATTTAAAATTTTTTAATACTAATCCTCCTTGTAAAAACATTCGAAGTGCTTCGGATTGGCATTTCTTGGTATTTTCCCAATGTAAAGACCATGAGCTGATCACAAGATAAAGTGCCAAAAATAGACCCTTCTGCACATCCCCCTCCCACACCCACCGAGCCCTTGCAAGTGAGCTCGTGAGGGTGTTGACTGCCTAGCTAGAACAATCACTGCATTCTTCTGGTGATTATTTGATTGTATAGGAGCACATGCTCACATCATTGCACACATGTTCCCATCGTTATTTTAAAACTGACAAATTTTGCATGAGTGAATGATTCAAGTATATTAATGAGTAGTGTATGTAACAATCGTCTCGAGTAGGAAAAATTGGACATTCTGAAGAAACATGTCCACTCTAGCGGTGTAACACCACCCTTATTCTCCTGAGAATAAAGGCGGGTACACAAGATTTTAATTTAAATATAAAATACCAAAAACAAATAAACAATAATTGTAGAGGAGCCAATAGGACCGTCATATGACAAATAGGCCATACTCCGGCATATAGGTCATTCTGCTTCTATGAATCCACTTTACAAATATTATGGAGGATTCAAAATTTAGCTGAAATCAGGGTAGAGGATGGGACATATTTCATTCAAATAGATCCTATACCGGACTACTATAAGAGAAACTAAGCATTAACATAAGATTTTAAATAATTTATTTTGATAAACAGCAGATAAATGATATTATAATCAAAAAAGGTTAATATTAAACAAAAAGATAAATTTATGAACATATGTGTATATTAGAAGAACAATACCAATTGTCTTTCTTAACAATCCCCCCAATTTGAAGGAAGAATATAAATATATATAATATAAAATATATTGGAAATATGACAACAATGGGTCTCACTAATCACCCAAAACTAACTATAAATATATAGTGATTATTAGAAAGGTAATAACGATGGGTCTGCACAATCACCCTGATTTGAATACTAATATCAATACATATGTATAGCAGAAGAAAATCTAATAACAACAGGCCTCAGCGACCATCCTCAATAGTATTAAAGCTTGTTTATAAAAAATACAGTAATGGTCTTTTCTTGTCAACATAAATACACGTTAGGCAATACAACATATTACAAAAAGAGGAATAGCTAAAAAATTAAAGAGTAATAAAAATAACCTAATTTACAGCCTGAATTTTATATTTTACCTAAATCTAACATTTACAAAACCTCGACATCTTATGCCTTACCGGGCATGAAGTATAACAGACTATAAAAAAACGTGTGAACTTTTAATCATAGCAACATTTGCCGAACGGGCTATAATATTGATATATATTTATATAAAGCTAATACATTCAACAAACTGAATGACGTCTCACGCAATACGGTGTATACATTATGTGCAATAATATTGCCAAAGTAATAAACTTGCTAACGTAATTTACCATAATTAATCCAATCTATAACAAAATGAAGGTCATATACATTATCCCCAAACATGATTATACAATTAAAATAAAATTACAATATTTATGGCCGAAAAGGAATTTTGAGAATATGAAAGTCGAAACGTAACTTATACCTTATGAACATCCTTGACACCAAGATGTGTCCAAGGACGATATCCTGACAAGAGTGATTCCCATACGCACAGCACAAGTATATATATGAAAGTTCTAGCGCAGAGAGAGGGGAGAGAGGGGTTAGCACAAACAAAGAAGAACAAGAAACAAATAAGAGAAGGACAGGGTGGTAATACAACGGGTAGAAGCATCTAACAGCTCGGTGAACCATCGAGTGTAACAGTAAACTCATTTTTATTAATATTAATGACATTAGTGTAAAAATTTAACCAATGCATTTGACACATTTGTGTTTCTCATAGTTTTACTAGTGTTTTATTATTTTATTAAAATTATTTGTTTCCCCCCCTCCATGTGCACTAAAGAAGTAAACAAAACATATAAAATAGTTAAATAAAACATCCACTTCATAAGAAAATGTTTTGTGTGTTGTTATATTTCTAAATTCCCTCAAAAATAAATTTTAAGTAAGTTAAATGTGTTGCATTGGCCACTTTAGGCTTTATCAAAGGAAAATATTAATAAACTGAGGTGTATCTACAGCACATTTACACTTTTTTATGCCAAGATACCTTTACATGCTCAGCCATTGTGTCCCCACGGCTTTCCTCTAATAAGATTAGTCACAAAGTTGACTCAAAAAGTCGGGAGAAATTCTATACTTACAATACATGAGTTATTAATAGAGGAGAATGGTTAAAAATATATTTTATAAAATCCCTTTTTGAAGGTAAATTAATCAAGTCATAATGAACTATAATTATTTGTGTTACAAAAAATAATTAAATTCATATCAAAACTAGATTTGGATTAAAAATAAAACAGGTGCAAGCCCATCCTCAAACTTATTATTTTCAATAATAATGTTTCCTGTGTCATGATATTATTTGTTTTTTATTGCTATTTTGAGAATCTTATTCCAACAAAGATTTCTTCACTCAAATGATTATTCCCGTTATCAGTTTCATTATCAATGAGAGATTATGGACATTTAAAAAACACTCCCCCCCTCCCCTTTATTTTTATCTTGCTCCCCTCTTTCCCCTCAGGTGTGATCTCTGTACATAACCATGAAAACTAAAATTAAATTAAATCGAACTACATTGTGAATACCAGCACAGACGATAAATCGCAAATTCAAAATATTTAAATCACCCAGCCCTAGTGTGAACTAAGTTCTTCTTTGTCAAATAGCAGCAGTGTAAAATGTTTTGTTCTTTTCAATGTAAAAGCCATACAAGAGTGTGTGTGAGTTATTTTATTTGTTCCTACGCCATTAAAATATACATAATATAGTTATTATTACATAAACATGGTAGCCAAAAACTTCATGCAACAAACATTGAACCTGCCTTGGTGGCCGCATGGTCAAATATGTCTCTCTCGCAATATACTAGACTGCCGATGATGGAGAAGTTTGGGTTTGATTCCCAGTCATGTGTACTGAGGATGGTTTTTCCTTCATGGTTTTACTCTCTCCCTCCATGCAAATTTGGGTACACTTTATCTAAATTCAACCTTCCACATCCCTAATACATTTGCATAATTAGTACATAGGTGTTTAGCTCAGTGGATAGCGTGTCTGACTACTGAACTAAGGGTCCAGGGTTCGATTCCAGGCATGGGCGAAAAACAAACACAGTTGGTAAAATGTGTATTTACTCTTTCACAGTAATAAATTAACGGCTGGGGACTGGATGTTGTGTCTGTCCTAGTATTAGGATAGATTATAAGGCATATGAAGCTACAACAGGCCCAACAGGCCAATTGTGGAAAATATATGGCTTGAATAAAATACTAACCCAAACCAGAGGCTAGAAACCGTAATGAATGTAAAAAAAGGACATAAGTCTATAAGTATATAGCCCCAATGGGTAGTAAAACTTGATGCTAAACAAAACACGAGCATTAGTTGTATTTCATTAATGTAAATTAAGATCAAATTAACAAATGAATAAAACTAAAAAAATCCCCATTTTTACAGCCAGAAGTGGTATATAATGCATTTATCTAAAATAAGTGTTTAAGGAAGGGGAGGGATAATTTATAGGAAATGTACCCAAATTTGTGTGGGTGGGAGAATGGGAAACTATTTAGCAAAAAATCATTTTTGATATACTTAAACCATAATTTGAACTCTGGCATCATCAGTGGCATACCAGACTATACAAGCCCATTGATATGAATAAATATTACTTTGTATTCTGTCATCCATTGTGCTATGCAACTAATGCCTATTTGGGCTATTTGCAGCTTAAAAACTAATTTAAGATTACAAGTGAAAAATGTGAGTTTTAAGAAACTGCAACAGCATTCACCTGGATAGGAGGATGGGGAAATTTTAAGTTTAAAAAAAATCATAGCCCTACCAGAATTCAAACCAGTCATTTTGGGTAAAAGTCAAACTAATTCTGCCTGTAATCTAGTCTTGGTAGTTTTATTTACAACTATTTCTTTGTATGGAGTTGTTAATATATGAATATTTACAAATTCAGTATATAAAACAAGACTTAGTTAGCATTCACTAGATGTGTAATGATTACGGTAAATGAAAACTAACTTTCATTCCTACAAACATAAAACTTTTTTCATCTGAAATAAGATATGTTATTTAAAATTATTTTTACAACTTATGACTAAGGAAAACTATAAGCATACAATTTTGGGAAAAGCTACCAAGTTTTGCTTTAAGTTTTAAACCCTTGATAAAAAAAGTTTATATTAATTAGTAAATTATGGTACAATTAAAACAGTCATGTGATGTCAGAGATGTTTAAGTTTATTGATAATACATTGTACCGATATATATTTTGATACTGATATCATCTCAGTTTTGATACTATTGTTCATAAAATATTGATGCTACTGATATGCAAGGTACTTCTGTTAATCTTAATACTTCTTAATGTTAGCTCATTAAATATGATAACAAAGTAAGTTGAATTTGACTAGAACTTGCTGGCTGTGCTTTACTTAAGCAATTATTTTGTTTACTTGTGTAACAAATTCACTTTCATTAGTTAATATGATTGTATGAAATAAACTGCCATTGAGCAAAAACAATTTGTAATAAATCAAATGATATAATAGAAGGAAAATAATAGAGCACAAATAAAAGTAAAAACACTCACACATATTTACACACACTGCAAACATCTTCCTCAGATAGGAGGAGAGGTAAGGAGGGGGAGGGTGGTATTAGGGTGGNAATAAAAGTAAAAACACTCACACATATTTACACACACTGCAAACATCTTCCTCAGATAGGAGGAGAGGTAAGGAGGGGGAGGGTGGTATTAGGGTGGGGGGTGGTGGGGGTGGTAGTAGTTAGACTCATGACTTTGATGCTAAATAATAGCATCGAAATATTGAAGTGTGTGTAAATGCATACAGATATTAGTCAAATACTTCATGCAACAAAGTGAAAGTTTGAGATTATGTATACGTTGTTTTTCTATACACACAGACAATATTTGACCTTTTATATAACTGCCCACAGTCCACAACCCAAACAAGCTGTCAAAAGCAAGCAGACTAACCTTGTTTACTTAACAATCCTGAGGGACATCAACTACGACTGGTTCCAACCTAGTGGGAAGGAACCACCAACAAGACAATAATTATCAACACTAATCAAGGGGAGTATTTAACAAGGAGTGCACGCACACAGACACACATAAACATAGAAACAAAATTACCAATATTAATTTAACCATACTATAATGAAGATTGATAAAAATAAGGAAATATGAACTATTTAAGTAAAAATTGAGTGAAGAAAGCCCATCTAGGGCCAAATGGAAAAATTCTGGAAGAATACAAAATGTAAATGTGACATCATTTTACTTTCTTCTGGCTTCTATAGTAGGAAAAGTCACACACACATTGAAACACGAAGTTTTTAAATTTAGGTAAAGTTGCATTTATCAAAGGGTACATGTCAGTTGTCCTTGACCAACTGGCTTTCTCCGAAGTTAATTTTTAGGCTAAATGACTTTAGACCAACTAACTTTTGGTAAGCTAAGCCAAATACTTTATTTTTATACTCAAAATTTCTTCTAGGGCTAAATGAATTCAGGCTAAATGACCAGAGACCAAATGAGTTTCTGTGAAGTTAAATTTTATACATTTTATTTAAAGTATGTTTATGTTGCCTTCAGAAACATCCGTCATGATTTGTTGTGATGTTCCGGTGATTATACATTGAACTCATAAACCAGTAGGATCGTTGCATAGTAGCACGTAATATATTCAAATATTGCATAGAAGTTTGAACCACTAAGTTTCCAGTTTGTATTTTCAGGTATCAATTGATTAAAATTATAATTATCATAACCATAGAAAATAACTGATGATCTACCACAAATGGACCTTATTATTAATATACGTATCAACTAAAATAATTATTTACTTATGATTCTAAACACTTATAAATTTTCATTGCAATGCGCTCAGAAAACTGAGGGAAGGCAAGATGAGGGTAGGGGTGGGGGATGAGGATTACTGGGCAGACGACTTTATATATATTGCTTTGCTATTTAATCCATGTATACGTATTGTGCCATTTATAAATGCTAGCACTATTGTTGTAAATAATATTAATTAAAGGCTTAGGGCATCAAGATATCAGTCTTAAAAGCTAGTTTACTACAAGTGAAGGACTTCGAGTTTTAATCCTGCTGAGTGATGTTTTGGATAGTTTGTTTGAATATGAAGACTAGAATAATGTGTTATCAGAGATATTTATCTTTAATATTTTTAAAATAAAAACTAATTGTCAAACCCACCCCTACACCCCCACCCTCATAAATCCATTGATCCCAAGTTTGTTAAGTGTCCCCAAGTCAAATGTGTTTTTCACCTGGCCTTAATACCATTATGAGTTATATTCATACAGTAATAGAGATGAGGGCTATAGAATTTAGGGTTTATAAACCTCCATTTGCTTAGAGGTAGAGTGGTAAACCATTTGGAAGAACTAGCCTCAGTACACCTAACCAGGATTCAAAACCCAATCTTCCTCTCACTGGCAATACAGCTTAACACCAGAGTGATGCGCTAGAGCATGCCACCATCGATACAGAGCTTGGAAAGGCAATGACACTCAGGGGAAGCAAATTTAATTCTCTATTTAGTGCAATAAAATATATCAAACCCTTTATTTTGAAGGGTACAGAATGTGAGTATATAACTTTGAAAGATATTGTCACGTTTCCAGCTTCCACAGTGACATATACACTAAAGTAAACACTATTATTGCATTGAGAGCACCATGTTAAGCAATCTGTTTGGCTTAGGTTTTTTTTTTTGTGATCAAGATTATTTATTTTATAGAAAATTTTGGAAATGTAGAAGTATTAATATGGTTCCCTTTGACACCTAAATAATTATAGCTTTGATGATAATGTATTAAAATAGAGAGCTAAATGTACCGGTACCACAAATGATACAAAGAATACAATAGCTTTGTCTAAGAGACTCTAAAAATACATCTAGCTTTACAGAGGAAATAATTTGGATCATCAAAGTGGATTTCGACAAAATAGCTAAACAAGTGATCAAATTTTACTGTTCAGCAAATATTAGAAAAAAATGGGGTAATACAACATGACGGCGCATCAATTATACATAAGTTTTAAATAAGGCCTCCAATTCAGTTAAAAGAAACAAATTATATTAAACTTTTGTTAAGTTTGGGATACTCAAAAACTTGTCATGCTAATAGAGGTATGTATAAATGATAGGCGTGGCAGGGTACAACCCTTATTGAATACTTATGAAATACAAGATGGGTTAAAACAAGGAGATGCTATTAGGATAAGTAGAGGATTTAGTTTTTTGGGTTAATAGTAAGAAAGCTGTTACAATGTATGAAGAGATTTAACTTAAGGCTGATAAGGAAATAGGTTTAGAAGTCAACATTGAAAATATTATGTAAATTATCATACAGCAAACAGAGATTGAGGGTGGTAAGTTAGAGATTACTTCCAATAACATATCATTTGATATGATTAATTAGTTTAAATATTTAGGAACAATTTTAACTAGCATAACAATATTAGAGTGGAAATTAAAAAAGAATACAGTTCAGAAACGCAAACTATCACTCAGCCAGTAAGTCGTTGACATCTTACCTGCTTTCAAAGGATGTAAAACTAAGAGTTTACAAAACAATAATTTTATCGGTTGTTCTCTATGGGTGTGAAACGTGGTTTCTTAGCTTACACGACAAAAATAAATTTAGGGTGTTAGAAAACAAGGTGCATAGAAAAATATTTGGTCTAAAAAGAGATGAGGCTACTGGGGAGGTGGAGGAGGTTACATAATTATAAGTTACATACCCTGTACTCATCATAAGCCATGGTTAGGATAATCAAAACTCACAGATTATGATGGGCAGGACACGCAGCACAAATATGAGATTCTATAACCTTGTTCTGGGTACTGACTGGCAAACCCGATGGAAATAGACCATTGGGAAGATATGGATGCAGATGGGAGGATAACATTAAAATTGATCTGAAAGGGATAGGGTATAATGAGGTTGTCTGGGTAGAACCAGTTCAAAGTCCCATCTGCTCTCTATTTTTTTAATATAAATATAAAGTCAAGACTTTTAGTCAAAAACAACATTTAGTTTTATATTAACAGGCATTCTGATGTTGATGTTCATATGCAGAACTTCTTTCAACGTTACAGGTATTTAAATTTAGGAATAAATCCAAAAAGCTTTGCATATTGAGTTAACATCATTTGTGATTATTTTTTTCATTCTAGTATTACTAAGAAAGAGGTATTTTAAGGTAAAGATATAATTATTATTTACTTTTTATTCAATATTTTAATAAGTAGACAGGACAAATGTTAATGATTCAGGAATATTAATGTTTGTAGAAATATTGTAGCATTACCTCACATCAGTTGTGCTAGCTATATTCGGATGAAATAACTAACAGTATGTACATTCCAAAGATACCTGAAATTTTTAACTTTATATTTTAGGCTAAATGACTGACATTTGCAACAATAAAAAAAAAGCTGCATTTCAATACACATTCTCAAAATACATTTCTTACCACCTGAATAATTAAAAAATATGCTTGTACAAAGTCTGGTTCTGCCTCATTTTGACTATTGTGACAGTGTATACATTAAAGTGGTCTAACAATGGAATAAGGTACAGGAAAGGTGGTTATGAACACAATATGGTGTTTCACACTCCCTCCTAATGAGTTCCAATAGAACAAAACCTACAGTAAGTCAGGAGAATGGGTGGTATCAAACGATTTTCTTCAAGAGGCAACCATCCTCTTTGTCCAATGAGCGCAATGTAAAGTGTGAACTGTGTTCTTCTTTTCATTGTAAAAGCCATACTGTGTTTGTTCCTTTTGTATGTTTCTATCTACCTTTACTATACCTTCTTCCAAAAATATAATTACTTTAGTCTTCAAATTTCATAACTAATCCTCACTGGAGTATTTATCACCTCGGTTTCAGCTTATGAAAAAACAACATTGGCGTAATATATGTGCTAGCAATTATTTTGTTCACTGTATACCCCTTAACAAATTCAATTCCTCCACTCTAGCGACATCATGAGCATTCTACCTGCTACCATCAGAAATTTGACTACGCCAGCTGCCTTAAAAAAAATTATATTTGTTTATAAAATAAGAACTTAACATCGAGCTTTTATCTTGAGTATTTATGAAATTGAAATAGACAAATATGTGAGTCTGGGTTTTCTAAAATTAAATTGTTTGTGATGATGTAAAATTTAATAATTTGTTTGTATGAATGATTTATTAAGCTAATGAATAATATGGTGTAAGAATGAGATAAAACTTGCTAAAATTGATCAAATAATGAATGTGAGTTTGGTTGATTTAATAAGAAACTACTAATTTATTATTTTCTAAGATTTGTCCTATTATTATTTTTGTTCTTTAAGCTACTTATCTAAATTCATTTTTATTAATTATCAATAATATTAAGAAGGGGACTAATGGGTGTAATGTATCCCAAAAATTACATAATTATGTGTTTTAGTATGTTTTACTTGTTAACTTCATATTTAATTCAAATCACTTTAGGCTAAATGACTCTCTGTGAACTTAGCAACATCAACTTTTTTTATTCAAAATACATTTTAGGCCAAATTACATTAGGCTAATTGAATTTTGGTGAAACTAATGTTTAGGCCAAATGAATCCAGGTTAAACTAATGTAGACAAAATTACTTTAGGCCTACTGACATGTCCCATTATCAAACAATAGGGAAAAAAGTGAAGAAAAATACCATGTTAAACAATTAACTCCATTTTCAATCAAATAAAATCTCACACATTTTTTTTTCTGTAGAAATGCAATTTAGCTAACTTAATGAAAAATAATAATGATTTAGAAAATTATATTAGTAATAACAAATTTATCATCAATTTAAAAAGAAAAGAAAATCTATTATGTCTTTCAGGGAAATAAGAACTCTATTTTCCTGTTGAAGGCTGGTGGTAATCTTGACTTGGTAAGCCACTGGTGAGCCAGTTCCCACTGTCTGAGTTGAGAACTGTTGCATTGTTTTGAGAATGTTCTCAATATTTTAATGGTTTGACAGGTTTGAAAGTTCTGGTTGTGAGTACTATATAAAAAAACTTGTGTTTTAATGTATGTCTGACTTTTTCTACTTTAAAAGCCAGAAAATAGATAAAGTCATATTTGCACATTGGATTCTTCCCAACATCTTTTCCTCTTTCCCAAGGTGAGCTTTTGTCACTAAATTTGTTTAGCTTTACATATTTTTATCATTTTTTATTAGTGCATAATGATTGTAAAACATAAAACTTTAAACTTGAATTTAATTAACTAAGTACTTTTTATAATTAAAAGGAGCTTTGGTCTCAATCATTGTAAATGGTTTGTTGGATTGTGTGATCTTTAAAATCACAAACTATATAGAATTATCATGAGCATTTAAAAAACGCAATCCAACTCCCTTTTACCTTCCCATCACAAAAAAGATAATCATAAATATTCATCTGTTGGCAGTAAATTAATAGGAGCCCAACTTATCTTTGTGGGCATATATCAATCTGTATGTGTATTGCCCAAATGGGTACTTAGAGACAGTGGAAATGAACAACACAACACTAATCTTTAAGTTATGTTATTATACATAAGATTTGTACAAAACCATCTTATTATTCAAGCTTTTAATGACACAGAAAGCTTGATTAGTTGCTAAATGGTTGATTATTTATTGTTGTTTATGGTTCTTGGTTGAATTGCATGTTTAACTGTTTAGTGGTTTTCTTGATGTTCCTGTTTGAGTTGATAGCAGAAGAAATAATAAAATTATAATTTGAATATTTGATTTTAAATGGGTATATAAAGTATTAAAATTATTAAAGATTAATTAAAAATGTAATCAATTAGTTTCTTAAATAATTGAAAAATTGATCAATAAAATTGACTTTAGACTCATATAAATTATTTCTCACATATGCTTCCAATATAAGCTAAATTTCACATAAAAGATTGATTTCAAAAAATTGATATATAATGAAGTTAAATATTCAGTTAACCCGCCCCAGTAGCTGCATGGTTTAATGCGCTACTCTCGCAGTAGACTAGACTACCAATGACGGTGAGATTGAATTCTAATCTTGGTCGCGTATACTGAGGTTAGTTTTTCCAAAATGGTTTTCCACTCTCCCTCCATGCAAATGTGGGTACACATCTTATAGATAAAGCCTTCCCAATCCATAAAACTATTAGCGTAATTAGTACATAAGCATACAATCCTAAAGGGTAGTAAGACATAGTGTTAAAAAATTAATTTGTAATTGCAAGCAACAGCCAATGAGACATTCTGAAAAGCATGTTTCGGTTGTCAACATGTTGTATTAACAATATTTTGGAATAGCAAATGATAATTTTCTCTTTGACCAAGTAACCAGGTAATACAATTTAATTACAAAGAACTAAAATGCTTAATTTGCTGGGACAATCAACCCCTTGTCAATAAATATTATTTTATAATTGGGGGTCTTTAACATGGACTTTCTGAACTGAATGATTATATCACCATCCAGGTGATAATAAAGTATGGAATGAAATTCAAATTTGCAAGGTTAGTTTAAACTCTACAATAATTTAATATTATTTTTGTTTTTCCTCACCTAATCTCACACTGCATAGGATTTACTCTTCAATCACATCAAGATAAAGCTATAGTCTATATAGGAGTTAGGCAGTGTCTGAAAAACTATGTGATGGCTGATTATTTTCTAGAGTAAATTTAAATACTGCCTGTTGATAAAATTTTAAAATGTCAAGCAGAGAAACATGATTAACATATATACAAATTGAGGGTACCTCTACCAGCAAAGTTAGCTCAATGAAGATGATCCTATCACCACTTAAAAACTAGGCACTGATAATGTAAACTCACCCCTGAGATTTCCCAAGTGGCCAAAACGGCCAGCGAGGGCCACTTCTGATGGCGAGTCCTTCATGAACGAGCTGGACATATTGACGGCAACATAAAGGCCACACAGGACCAGGGGTCCTACAATGGCACCCTCAACCCCTAAGCAGAAGATCCCACCAGCGATGGCAAGACCTGTCAGGTAGGGGTGTCCGCCCCTTGAAACACAAAACACAATTCTTAACGTGAAAGTGACAGTTTTGGATATCCTTAGTATCAATAAGAGGGTGATATAAAGATTGGACCAGAGGAATATAGAAATTAAGGCCCATGGAAAAGATAAATTTTTCATACCCAATGGCACTTTAAAAATTTCAGTAGATTTATCTCTTGACTAACTGGGTTGATAAAGGGGAGGAGTTGCAAGGATATTCAAAAAACATAGATGGTCCTTGGTCCAATTTAATAATACATCTTTTATCCTATTACATCACAAATGAATACTTCAATAACCAACTGGTTTGTTAAGAAAAAACTGTGATGTTTGTTCCTGATAGGAGTTAAGACTCATTTACATCATGGCACGTTTGAATTTTTTTCTCATTATCACAATATCTCATAGTCAAATCCTGATTGATTCATGGTTTTTAACAAAATTTCAATGCTTTGCAATGCCTATAGAGACAAATGGTAAAGCCACAAACTGGCTAAGCTGCGCACAAATAATTAGGAGTTTAATGTGGTATAATTTACTATAACAAATCAAAGTATAGTTAAACAACCGAACTAAAAGCTAGAATCAACTGTTTTCATTATGTTCTTATTAAGGATGTGTGAGAATTACTTTTTCAATTTGAGACTATATCAAAATGAGAATATGAAAAAATATCAAGTTGCAAGAACTATATGAGAAAGATTCCTTTGAAAGTATAATAATGTAAATTTTAATTACTAGAGTAAATAGTTGATAGTATTTCCTATGCCATTTGGGCTGGGGCTAGCATTGGATTATCTTGTAGTGCATTTAAATCATACAATTAAATAACTTGCACGCAATTAATAAAATGGTGATAGTGGCAATGTATACCATTCATAACTTAATCTGTAGTGTAGCAGTTTAAAATGTTAATTGTCAAAATTTGGTATTGAAAGATGAGATTTTTTTTAGGGGAAAAAATGCTGCCTATTTTATGATCTGTATGGTATTACTAGAAATAATAAATTCTCGTTTTAGTTTGTACATTTCTTAGGGGAGTTATTTGCTTTTTAATTTTATTTTTAAATTTCTCAAATTTTCACACCTCTCACATTTCTAATTTTTTTTAATCAAAATTTATAAAATAATATTTACTAGGCCTCCAGAAAATAAATTCCTTGCCTTTGTTCTTTGCTTTATAGATAAAGATCAGTTGAAAAGATATGACTTAAAAAAGGTCAACTCAGGGTAGTTGGACAGGATGATCTTATATATCAAATGTGATAGATGAAACTTTAATGGGCGGAATCTTGTAGTCCAGCACTGAATATCAAAACAGTTTAAAGTAAAGCAAGAGTAGCAATATCATAACTCTTGTTATGCACATTTTTTACTGGTAGAAGAATACTACAACACAAGCAACGCACAAGAAAGAAGTAATCTAGACGTTAATGTTTTTCACCTTTACAATATTACTATAATACCTCCCAACACTTTTATTTTTCAATAGAAGTCAGTGTTGAGAACAGAGGCTCAGCGACTTGGATGTCTTTGTCTTTATTTCACCTACACAATACCTGCTCACACCTCAACTTGGATGTCCTTGTCTTTATTTCACTTTTACAATATAACAATACCTGATCACACCTTGATCTTGAAGTATAAGTTGGTGTTGACAATGGAACGGGTGAAAAAGTGACATTGGAACAGGTGAAAAAGTAACTAAGAAACCTGAGAGCAGCTTGAATATTCTTGTTTACACCCAAATAACAAGACTAAAAGACCTCCTCACCCCTTGATCTCTTTATAAAATGCTGTGTTGACTAGGGAGCAAGGGAGGAAGTGACAAAGAAAGAGGAGTGCAGCCTGGATACTTTTATCCTGCAGCCAGAGGTCCAGTACAGCTGGAACACCCGCCCAATATGTGCCCAGGAAAGGCACTGCTCCAAATATTGCTGCCAGCACTGTAACACATTATATTATTATACTGTGTGATTAGCTAGGAAAATTACAATGTTCCAAGAAATAGTTTTGCTATAAAGAATTAATAAATAAATTAAGGCTGTTTTAAACCCCATGAGTACCTTGCTTTGTACCCTTAAGAGTAGCATTACCAAAGACATGGACAAATGTATATAAAACTAATAGAAAGGAGTGAAATGTTCAGTCCTTTGGATTGTAGTTATATTGTGGAATAACTTGTTTGTTGAATAATTTGTTTTAGCATATTTTCATTTGATATGATTTCTTATTTATTTTAGTATTGGAGTTACAAACAAGTGGTGAGAGAGGTCAGGTCAGCTGGTCACTTAAGTGTTTGAAGGCTCAAATGAGCATGTGAAATCATCTCATTGATGGTTGATTTCAGTTAGGGCTGGTCCAGTGATCTAAGTGCCAATCAATCACTAATCTGATTATGGCAAAGCCGCTTAAGCCCGTTTCAGCATTTAGACTAAAGATTGTTTGAACCAATCTCTTTAGAGGAAGTGTACCCACATTTGTGTGGAGGTAAAGTGGAAAACAATTTTGGGAAAACCAACCTCAATATACTAGACCAAGATTCCAACCTCAATCTCCCCGTGGTCAGCAATTTAGTCTACTGCAACAATAGCGCATTAGAACACTCAGCCACCAAAGCGAGTGTCAGAATTGTTTTTAATGTGACTGTTAGTTGAGTAGATTGTCAGTTGAAATTGTATATATCGAGTTAGTTGGGAAACTTCCATCTATTCGTGTTATCTCTAAGTAAGCAGAATGTTGATAGTCAAAGAATCTCAACTCTACCATTTACAGTAGTTAGTCAACAAGTTTGGTGAAAGTGTCCTTTCCACGAAAAAAAAAGTATTATTTTGTAAACTGTGTGAGTCAACAGTTTCAGCAAAAAGGTTCTCTTTTGCTCACCATATTGTTGTGAGAAACACAAGAGTGCTTTATAACTAAAAGTAACAAGCAAATTAACTCAAAGATTGCTGTTCCAAAGTGCATCATCAATCTTTGAATCCAAATCATCTCCTTTCAGTCAAGAGCTATGCAAAGTGTTGTTGTCAGCCAATATGTTACTCAAAAAAGTAAATTTTCCTTAATTTCGAGAGTTTTTCGGAAAATACACAAATTCTATACTGGACGAATCTACTCTAAATATAAGTTATGTTAGCCTGTGCTATGAGAAAACTATAGATAAAATAAGAACTAGTGTATTTGGGGAAAAACTGTGTGTATTAATTGATGAGACAAGAGATGTATGGAACCCTATGGTAGGTAACATAGCTATTGGGACTCTTGACTTGCATATTTTTGGACAAACATTTCTCTTGACTAAGGACATTTTGGATAAAGCTAACCTATCCACAATCAGCAAGCTGTTTGATAAATCCATTTTCTGCTGTAGCCTGACAGTATTAAGCACAATGATGTTCTTCTTCTTGTGAGTGATGCTGCATCAGTTATGGTCAAAGCAGCAACTGCTATTAAAGCATTATATTTTTAATGATTCAAGTAACAAGTGTTGCTCATGCAGATGGCAGAGTTGCTGAAGAGGCAAGAAAGCAGTTTGGAAATGTTGACTAATTTGTGTCAAACGCTTAAAAAAAACAGTATTCTTGAAAGCGCCACCTATAGTACTTGATTTGAAGGTGGTGGCCCCTGGCATATACTTAACACCACAGCCAATAGTTATATGATGGTGTACATGGCTCCATGTGTGTTTCTATTATTGTTACCACATTCTTATTTTGAAAAAAGTTGTGAGCAGATTTGACAGTGTGGATGCTATATCTATTAAAATTGCACAAGATACACTCTCAGATCACAAAATGGAGGGAAACTTGGCTTAGAGACCTTATAGCGAGACAAATTTTAGTATTTTGCCTATGATCATAGCTTGAAAAAGAAAGTTGTGTCATTGTAACACCACTGCACATATCACAACAATGCAGGATATCCTCAAGAAAGATTCATGCAAAATTGGAGAAGCGATGTTTGCAAAACTTCAGATTGTGTTGATAAGAAGTTTGGGATTCAAAACCGTGTGTAAAATTGCCGACGTAATCACAGGTAACAGTGACTCTTTAGAAGACAATGAAGAGGACATATCACATCGCCAGGTGACATTCCTTACTTCAAGTATGCTCCAATATCATTTGGGAATGTAGAGCGCAACTTCTCCAGGTACAAAAACCTCTTGGCCAATAATCACTGATTATTCACACCTGAGAATCTGAAGATGCCCTTTGATGTGCATTGCAATGCAACATAAGGTAAATCTAAGATGTAATTTTACTCTTTCACTCATGTACACAAACGTTCTGCCTTTTTTTTAATATGTGTATTGATCATACAATTTATTATTTATCTTCTCCTTAGCAAGACTCCCCAGCCATTACCATAAACGGACTAGGACAACAATTGGTGTTTAAATATATTTGATTTTTAAGAGCATCTTTTGTATTTTTGAAGATATAAAGGACAGAGTTTTTGAGTGATTTTTATTTTTTTTAGTTTTAGGTTCATCAACTTCTGGGCCCTTCGTATCACGGCTTAGCTTCATGGCAAACAGCCTTGTCCTTTGTTCTGAAATTAAGGTTTAGGGAGTGGGAGAATGGTTGCCAGTGTACTTTAAGTAAACACTTATTGTTTTCTTCCACAACTAAAAGCTTATATAGGGGGGTACGGGGGGGAAGGTAAGGGTGTTTAAGGTAGAAAATGCAAATAGAAGGTCAGCGCTCATGCAAGAATTCCGGTTAGTGGTAATTTATCAGGTTCTTATTTCGGTTTTGGTTCCTTAATCAAAGTAACTAATAAATTTGGTTGTGGATTCTGGTTCAATTTTTAATATCTGATTCTAAGGGTACTAAAACTTTGAAGGAACTGTCTCGTGTTTAAAAACTAGACCCTTTCATTTTATGTGACGGAACTACAACAGTAATTGGTTAAAAAACCAGCTTACAACTGCTACAGTTCACTCGAATTAAAATCCATATATTAGCATCTTAGTTATAAACATGTGAAGTTGTTGAATTTAAATCAATAAACTCACCTGATGGCAGGTACACCACTTGCACCTGAAAGAAGTTATGAACAAGCCAAGTCCAGAGACCAAAGAATACAGCCATCTTGAAAGATGCTTTGAAGACACCATTCACTGCCTCCTCGAGAGCTCTTGCAAACCTGAACATTCAGAGAGTTTAAAAAGATAACAGTATCAATTATTTATTATTGAAGTGCCTTGGGTTGATTTTAAAGACTTTCTTATATAAGTTTTTGTCCCTGGTAGATTTCTGGTCCCAAATTCGGGAGCCCCCCAAAAAATGTTTGAACAATATATCCACTCTAAAGTAGGCACCCTAAGGTAGAGTTAGTGACACATGCTTCGATATTATTTTCTATAAATGTTACAGTTAATGTTTTTCTTGATTTTAAATCTTACATTTTAAGCTCAAAGTGTTGTTTCTAAAATTTTATTTATCAATATTACAACTTAAATTTATTTTTATATATCTATTCTTGTATTAGAATATGTTAATTATTTACACTACATATTTTAATAGATTAGTGAAAGAAATAAAATATGACAAAGGAGTAAATAATGTTTGATCTGTGGAAGATAACTATTACACAAAGGTAATGCAGAGTACAACTTCTTAGTAATGAACTGGATTGACCTTAAAACTAATAACAAATACAATGAAAAACAACACAACCCAAAATTTTTACAATCTGTTTCAATACCAGAACTTTCATTTACTGAAATTTGAAAGCTAATAATCGAGATATTAAAATTTAAATTTAATATTAATTCTTGAATCTTTCAATAACATTAAGAAACGAAAGTATCAAAGAAGAAAGTTTTACATCCCTAAAATATCCCAACCTAAAAATTGAAGCGTTTCTGAATACGGGTCCCTAACGTTGTGCGCCAATTGAAGTATTGTTGAAATATTACTGCTTACGTTGGGCGCTAATTATGATGTTTTGGACGTCTCTCTCCGCGTCGATCGATGAATTCTGGATCTGGTTCGTCGCATTGGGCGTCGATTGAAGTTATACCGTTTAATTAGCTGATAATTGCCCCGTGGTCGAGCACTAATTAAAGCGGTCTGGTATTTTGATGTGGTGAGTTAATTGGTTTTTATAGCCCCGTGATCGAGCGCCAATTAAAGAGTTATTGGTGATTTAAATATTGT
The DNA here is from genome assembly GCA_902151445.1 of Timema monikensis. Classification (NCBI taxonomy): domain Eukaryota; kingdom Metazoa; phylum Arthropoda; class Insecta; order Phasmatodea; family Timematidae; genus Timema; species Timema monikensis. The sequence continues at coordinate 109,549 of CABFVZ010002092.1, read as the reverse complement.
ATAATTAATACACAGTTATTATGTCGACATGCTTTTATTTCTAAATCTCGGTTTATTTCTAGAGAAAATAGATCATGTCGTCGAAATGTATACGCGGCCTATTGTAGGGATCGCACACAGGAGCTCAAGTTCCGAGTGGTTCAAGGACTGTACGCCAAGTGACTAGTGAGTAGTGAGCAGTACTGCCCTTACATTGCACCATCCTTCGTATATATCCATTGCTCATGGAAGCTTCGAGAAGGTTTAGTTTAGGAAAACAAAACACAAGACAAAAACATCTCGGTTTGGGAGGTTCTAGAGCCGGAAAATGACTCAAGTTACATTTTAAAGTCTCTATTCGAACTTTCCAGAAGAAGAAGTTATTATTTAAAAATCTTATATTGTCATATTGACTCGGCTAACGTCACGTGCGTGACGTCACTGATCAGTGGCTTTTGCCTTCTTAGAAGAAGAAGTGCTTTAAGCGCCATTTAATATACTATATAATTTAAATAAAATTAAATACGTTTATAAAATTAGGACAATATTATTGTCAATGCTCTCACATATTCTTTAGGGGCAAATCAATAACATTACAAAATATATCAAAAGTAGTGAGCCACATTAACGAGAAAACCACCTCCAGTGCATCAGGTAGATCGAACCCAGGCTTACAACCCTTAGGTGGTTATGTATTCATATACCTTACCCTGCCAGGTGAATATCCACACACTAATGAGGTAGGAATGTGGGATTTATTATTTATAGGAAATGTAGCTGCAGTTGCATAGAGGGTAAAAAGTGGAAAACTATTTTTAAAAAAATTCTCAATACACCCAACTAGGATTCGACCCCTGACCTTCCTGACACCAGTAAAACCAAACAACATCTTGTATGCATGCCCCTTTTTGGATGGGTGGATAGTCGTTTTTCTTAACTTGCCAGAAGAAAGATCGACTTAGCTCTCACATACCTGCCTCCGCTCTGTGGACTGAAGTTGGTGATGAGATCAAAGGGCTTATAAAGGTTTCCACTGGAGCTCAACAGATAGAAGAGTGCTGTCAAGAACACTACCTGTATGTGAGACACGAGTTCTATCAGAAATAGTCTTGTTATAGCAGCATTTCTATTTCAATTTGTTATGTTCCATCACTTAACACTAGTTTTTTTATCACTTATTGTTTATATGCTTTAGCATCAGTAATGCTTATCAAATACTTAAAGTATTTAATCAAAATAAACAAGAGAAGGGCAATTTTTAAGTACATTATAATGTAACACTTTAATTCGACAAGTTCTTTTTAAGTGTACTTGAATTTGTGGAGGAGGAGAGTGGAAACTATTTATAAAAAACACTTAACTACACTAACTGAGATTTTACATTGACCTCCTCACCATCAGCAAACTAAACAAGACCAGAGTGATGCCTATTTATGCATGGCCAATGGTGTGGCTAGCAAATTAATGTGCCAGTGCCAAACGAGGTGGTCACTCGCTTGTAGCCCTGCTGTTAATTATATATACCAGGTTGACAATGAAGTTTAGCACGGCGAAGCCTCCTCCAAACACGACAGAAAAGAAGGCGGTGAAGGAGTAGAGAGCTAGACTGATGTTCCCTTTAAATAAAGTCCACAAAGAATCGACCAGTGACATGAGCGTCTCCAGATTCTCCCTGGCAAATGCCACAATTGCTGTCACATTGAACAGCTCTGAAACCAATAATATTTTCATTTCTCACTAATTTACCCTTTGACTTTCAATTGTTTATAAATAATCATTTCAAGATATGTCTGCACAAAAACATAAAAATTCCTGGTCACCAGCAACTAACCTGGTGTCTTGTGAAAGTAGTTGAGCACATTGTCCCAGCTGGCAAAAACGGCACTGGACGAGACAGAGGGACCCACTGGTGACGTTTCCACAGCAGACATCATCCAGGCTTGGTACACATGATCCCACAGCTCCAATAGCTGCTGCTCCAACTCTACCGCCTTTGACTGATCTACATCTTTAAGCCAACGCCGGACCTGACACACCATTCCAATAATAAGCATCCTCCAGGCATGGTATACATAACGCCACAGCAACAAATGTATTCATCACTCACCGAAACCAGTTTATATAAAACAGTGAAACATTAATATCGTTTGTTCTCAGTGAAATCTCTAAAATGCAACAAATAGTTCAAGAACAAGAATTTTTCTCATTTTAATAAAATTGAAAGAAATTTGAGGGGAGGAAAAAAAAGTATGGTCATTCTGTAGATAAATGAGATCTTGTGTGAAAAGGAAACTGGTACATAGATGGTGAACTGCGGCCTAGCCTGACCTTCAAAAGTGATAACCATAAGTTGACTAGACCTTACTTTTGGTTACTAGGAACAAACCAGGTCACATGCTAACCTCTCTAGTTCGCCCTCGGCTAGTTCGACGCTCCGGTTGGTCCGACCGCTGCTCAAGAGCATGCATGCACCGACTTGTTGATTAATGGTCGGCCATTGTTGATGCGTCATTGTTATTAGTCAGTTGTTTTGCTGCCTCAGTGAGCTGGCATCTAGCGTCTAGTGCGTGGTAATTACTCGTGTGTGGATTGTGTTTTGTGTACATAGTTTTTGCATTACACACAGTATGTCGGGAGTAAAACATAAACACATTACTGACAAAAGAACATTACCAATTTTTTTCACTAAAAATGTGTTTCTGTATAGGTTTTATTTTATTTCAGACTGTCTTATATATGTATGTAATACAGTAATGTAAATATTTAGTTTTCTTCTGATAATCCGACCTTTTTTGCGTTCCGACCATACTCCCAGTCCCACAGGTGACGGATTAGCGAGGTTATACTGTACACGGCAAGACTAATACATATACATAATAAAATAATACAAACACTGTATAAGGAAGCGAAACAAATAAAGACATGTAAACATAATTTTAGATATTATTCAGGTAATTTAAAATACTTATCCATTTCATTGTTTCTGTCTGAGGAGCTCCAGGTAAATATGATTACAAGGTAGTCCATAAATCTAATGTAGTACTCTTGAGTAAGACAAATATTCTATTTAATTTAGATAAAAATGTAAAACATCGTAAAAAATATATTCTGAGGATAAAATAAATATGTTATGTTCAAAGATAGCAAAAATGGTAATAGGTAGGAAAAATCAATTATTAATTTAAAATATTTCTGATTAAAATAATGAACAAAACAAGTTTTCTGGAAATCTTGACAAAAAAAAAACTTGAAACTGAAAATCCTCATATTATGAACTTTTCTTGCAAACACTTCCAGTGCATTACTAGACACTGCACTCTCTTATGAACCAGTCTAATGATTCCCAAATCACCTTTTTTACCATTTTAATTGTTATTTTTAAAAAATCAGACATATTTCAGTCCAGGTAGGAAGCATTATTATTCTTCCATCTATGCTTTTCTTCCTTCCATTACTATTCTTTAAGTATTTCTCCTTTCTTTCCTGTACTTATCCTCACATGATCCTATCATATTTTTGGCATCACGTTTTACCACCCACTCGGATTATATTCTTATGTACAAATTACGCAAATGGGATGAGGAAGGTTGAATTTAGAGGAAGTGTACCCAAATTTGTATGGATAAAGTGGAAAACCATTTTGGAAAAACCATCCTCAGAACACCCGACCAAGATCGAACCACAAACTCCCAGTCATCTGCAGTCTAGTATATTGCAAGAGTAGCGTCTTAGACTTGGCGTCTCCAAACCTCTTGGTACGCAGGCCAGATAATATATTTTACACATTTTTGTGGGCTAAAGTACAATTTTTTTTTTTATATAAATGACTATATAAAATTAATTTGGATCTTTTTAGGGAAATCAGCATGATATTTTTCAGAATGAAAGATAAATGTTAAAATTACAAAGAAATGCAGCAGGGCATACATATTTTCAAGAAACCAAAACTCATATTTACTCTGGGATAGCAATGGATGGTTTCAATCATAAACAACAAACTATGGGGTTTTGAACCACAAGATCAATGGAAACTATGGAACTGCTTTTTTAATTTCAGCCAAGGTGTCAAGATTGAAGTGCCCATTAATTAGACTGGGCTTCAAATTCTTAGCAGATAAATTTTCTTTGTAGTTGGACTTGACATATTTCATACTTGAGAATTTTTGTTCAAACAGGTTGTTTCACCAAAGACTGACTCAACTCCACAAACAAATATCTTCAAATTCGGAAACTGCTCAGGCTGCAAAGATTTATAAAATCAGGTCATTATACCTTCTTTTGTTTCAGCAAGTCATCTGATTTGAGATATATAATTTCCATTTGAAAATTACTAGGTAGTGTTTCAACGTTGCAGTCAAATGGATTTTAAAACTGCCTTATTTCATGTTTTTACATCAAGATAAAAAAAATTGCCCCTGAAATTTTTTTCTTAAGTCAGAAATGAATTTTAGTGCAAATGATAAAGGAAATTCTGTTTCACTTTCTTCATACATTTTTTTACAACATTGGAAATGAACCAAGTTATAAATGTTCACCTGATCTTCAAATAGCTTAGTTTTTTTCCTTGAACGCCTTGACATGAGTGAATAGATCACGAATCAAATTTATTTCAGCTTGCAACTTTAGATTCAATTGATTCATATGGCCGGTCACGTGTGCAAAAGTGAATGAGGTTGATTCTTCTCTGGTGAGAAATGAAATAATTTATATGTAAAATGTATATTTATAATAACTAGTCAATATAATTACTTATTTCTACAATTAAATAGCATAATTCGTGACTTTACTTTTATATCCCTCTGCCGGGAGACTTGAAAATACATAAAAATCTTTATAAGCCGTTCTGTTGTAGGTATAGGGAGTGTCACCAGCAGTCTCTTACACTGTGGTTTGAGGTTTTAAATTATATGGCGCATGTGACTAAAAATGAGGATTTGCAATTCCTTACAGTACTCTGGCTTGATGTCATGGGGGGAAGCATGCATGCGGACAGGAACTGGATATCTCATATATACTGTGTTGTTAAGAAATAACTAAGGAAAACCATTAATTTATTTTGATAAAATCTTGGGGCAGGCTATATATAATCTTGTGGTGGCCAGGATGTGGCCCGCGGGCAATAGTTTGGAGATCCCTGCTTTGGAACCATGCGGCAATCAAAGCAGGTTATAGTTTTATTAATACTTTTTATATAAAGAGGAAAATGGTAGCATAGAGCTGTATTAAATACACATTGAAAATAGGTTAGAAGAGCAAGACCTTAACACTTCTAGAGAATAGTAAATCTAAAAGTTTATGTTTATAACCAAACACATCACATTAGAGAGTAATATGTGATCTAGTCAGTGTTTTAATTTCCTATGCTGAAGAATGGAGCTGATTTACACCAAAAACTAATGTCCTCTATTGCATATCTAGAGGTGTGCAAAGATTTATTTAAAAAAAAATTACTTCAACATCACAAAGCTTTGACAATAAAATATTTAAACAGCTAAAATACCCATTAATGTTCAATTTTTATTTTCTCGGGTGTTTTTGCTTGTTTTGTAACCGTGTTACTACAAACACGACAATTTTTGATTAAATCACTCTGGCCCCTGTTGACTCGCCCCGCCAAGAAGACAATCTTCAACTACACAGGATGCACTTTAAAACCCAAATGAACCGAAATGCGTGGTTTGCACTTCACTGATGGACAGACGATAAATAAAGTCTCAAATCACTTTCGGCATAGAGGCTGTTCCTGTATTTATTTTTATAGGTATGTGAAGAAAAAGATTTCTCGCTCAAATATGTAGAATAAAATGGTAACAAGGCTGTAATAGCTTTATTCTCTAAAAATAAGAACTCCTCTTTTAGTATTAACCAGAAACCAGTTAATGACAAAGATTTATAGCTTTTCTTCAGTTCAAAATCAGTAGAAATTTCAATGAGCTGCTCTTTTTCACTCACGCTTAATGTGGAGGATTTTAAAACTGCTGTCTCTTGCAGGGGATTGTGAATCCAATTGTTACTATAGCTGGGAAATATTCTCTGAAGGTTTTTCCAAGTCCTTTCAAGCGTTCTATAACCATGTTCTTTACATTTTTGTCCAAAGAAAACTGATTTTCTACCTTGAAGTCGTGAAGGATTTCAAAGCACTCTGTTTGATTGCTAACTAAACATGTTACCCAAAAGTTAATTTTTATTATGAACGACTCTATAAGGTCTTGTTCAATAAAAACGTTAATATTTGACCCCTGAAGAGAGAGGTTTAAACTGTTCAAATTTGAGAAAATGTCTGCCAAATAAGCAATATCCTGGAGCCATATTTGATCTTGCATGCACTTTGCTTTGTGAAAGGGATAGTTGGTAAGAAAAATGAAAACTTTGTGTTTAAGTTCAAACAATCTTGTGACAGTTCTACCTTGAGATAACCACCTGACTTCAGTGTGAGACGATAAACAGTTGCTACAAGAATCCACCATTACATAGATATTTTGGCGAGCCCCTTGGAAGATTTTGCAAACCCCAGTTTGGTAACCGCTGCTCTAATGATATCTTTCTATCCCACTTTATTCACAATTTGTACTTGCTATCTCTATGTTCTTTTGTCAATAAATAACTCTCTTGTTACCTCTTTGTCTATTATTTCTCCCAGGGAGGAGGGGGAGCAGTTTCGGTCACCAGGTTACTAAGCATGCCGTGGCCTAGAACTGAGTAGCAGGTCTGCCTCAGAGGGAAAATCATGTATGAGGATAACAGGAATTTTATTAATACGGAGAGTGGGAGGACGGTGTGGATCATAAAAAAAAAGTAGTGAAGTGGTAGAGTTCCCTCTTATTTTTGTAATGGTAATGGTAATGGAAATGGTCATAAACAAAGTGGCAAGAAAACTCTGGGAGGAAAGAGTGAAAACCATTATGTTTGCTGATTACTTGATGGTATGGGGG
>CABFVZ010002092.1:86027-102582 GCA_902151445.1 Timema monikensis | reverse complement strand
ACAGGAAAAATTACATGAATTGAATGAGAAAGTGAAAGAGTGTGGAATTAAATTTAGTATGGCAAAGTGTGAAGTGATGGTAAAAACACAGAAGAGGCTAATGCCTGAAAAAGCTATAAAGTTGGATGGAGTAGAGCCGAGTAAAGTACGTAACGTAAAGTATTTTTGAAGTGTGATTGAGGCAAAAGGTGGAAGTAGAGAGGATGTAATGAGAAGAGGACAGCAGGGAAAGTTGTTCTATAGGTGTGTAAGAGACTTGCTATGGAGAAGAGAAATGTCCTTGAGGTGTAAGTAAGTGTTGTAAAGGGTAGTACTTTGTACCCATTGTCACATATGGAGCAGAAGCATGGACATTGAATGTAAGAGAGACTAGAAAAGTGGAGACCATGGTTATAAATTTTGTGAGGAGCATGTTGGCTGTCATGAGGAGAAATAAGCTTAGGAAGTTATTCGAGAAAGAGTTGGGGAACAGGGAGTACATGAGATAGTAGAGGAAGCAAGACTGAAACGGTATGAGCATGTAATGAGGATGGAAAAGAGAGGATGACAAAGAAAACGTTGGAAATGAAGTATGTAAGAAAAAGACCGCAAGAGAGGCCAAGAAAGAGAAAGAGTAAAAGTGAGAGGAGAATAATGGAAGAAATTAAAAGAGAAAGAATTGTGGAAGGAGAGAGGAATATAGAGGCACTTTACTGAACTAACCCAGCCACAGGCTGGAAACAGTTGATGATGATGATGATGATCAATTTTTGTCATATTGTGCTGTTATTTAAATTACAAATTAATGTCCATATGACAAAAATCTGCAGTAATTAAAATATATGTTGTGATTGTAACTTGGAAAATATATATAGTGTCTGAAGTTACAAAAATATTAAGTATGTGCGAATATTAAAAAATTTTAATTTCAATTTTTAATTATTCATATTTTATCTTTGAACAGTAAATTTTTAAATTATGAACTCTAGACATTTTCGAATACCTAAACACAGATATTCATAAAAGGGACTAACACAATATGGCTTTTACAATGAAAAGAAGAACCTAGTTCACACTTTATATTGCTTTCCTACACCTTCTTCCTAATCTAATACAATTACCTCATAAAGCGAAAAAAAGTTTTCCTTGTAGAGATATATTATATAAGCACAGATATTGGTGTATTCAATTTCACCACAGAGTTTAATATACCATGCAATGATTATTTGAAATGATGCATATTTTTTCAGTAATTTTAGAGGTGATAGTAAATTTTATCAGTCCCATGTTATGATCTTTTTCATTGTAATGGTTCAATGTTTAGATATTTTATTCACAATTATACATACAAAAGTATGTCAAATCAAATGACCTCAAGATTTATACATATTTAACACTTTAAATAAACACTACATCTAAACAAAACTCGACCATGAATCACCCAAATTGCTTTTGAAATGTAAATAATGATGATGGCGTATAATTTTCCTTTCATGCTTTGCGCTGCACTCATGATCCCTCACACTAAAGAGAATATGACGTCATCATATGATATATACCACTCCCGTTTAATTAATACATTAAATAGCTTAATTTATCTATCCAACACCTAGCGTTTCTGTCTATTGAGCTAAGGGTGCAGGGGTCGATTATCAGCATGGCCGATCATCTTCATTTTATAATTGGTTAAATATGGGTTTACCCTTTCACAGTGACGCATTGGCCGGGGACTGTATGTTGTGTCTGTTTTAGATTTAAGTTATTTTATAACGGATATGAAGCTACATACAACAGGCCTAGCAAGCCAGTAGCAAATAAAAAACTTACCCAGACCAAAGGCTGGAAACAGTTACAGAAAAAGTTTATTTTATCTATAATTATTAATCTATTTTTATCTATGATTATTAATTTAACATAATAACACATGAGAGGTTTGGTTAAGCTGGGTTGGGAAAGTGTCATAATAGTGAATATATAAACTCGTCTTATTACAGCAATGCGATCATAGGATAATATGTAATACCTGTCAGGTGAGTTGAACTTTTTCTTATTTAATTTCAAAGTTTGTTTTTTAGTTAAATTGATTCAACATGTTTTTATGTTTGGAAAACTGTACAGTTGATATAAATATTTTTACAATTTTAAGAAAGATAAGGTTGAAAATGGGACGGTTAAAGCATACTATCTCCATTTTAAATATTAACACTATTTTATTAATTAGTTGTTCCCTAAAACGAAATCAAAATATCCTTTGTCAAGAAATTATCATAAGATTTCAACGGTTACCTGCCATGTTGACTCTGTATTTTGTGTTAGCACAACAGACTCTCTTAGGATATGGGTAAAATTTAAAAACAAGTTTGATATGTATTGCTGGCCGTGTTCCTATTGTCAATGCAGTCTAGTAGTAAGTAACAAGACTACTTTAACCTTTTTGTTACTATAGTATTTCATTTGTTGGTATACAGGTTGTTAATATAAATGATAACGCTCTTTAAATTTATTTTTATTTGCCTCTGCATGACATAATCTTGCTAGCTAGTTGCAATCATGTAAAAATGTATATCGAACTATTATTTTAAATCAAATTTAAAGTTTTAGTATTCACAGGAAGAGCTTACTTGAAGGAATTTAATAAAATGTTCAGACAAAAATTTAAAATAAATATTGGTCCCGGCACAGATTTATCTGATTACCAAACCCTTCCTTCACCTCTGACAAGACATCTTGTGAATGTGGGGAATGCCAGGCCTCCACCGTGGTTCGGATTCCACGTTAAACTGTAGGTCCTCCATTTCATCTCACAATCACCCTACCATTACACATTAGCGTAAGTGCGTATAACCCGAATGGGTAGTAAGACGCGGTGCTAATAATAATAATAATAATAATAATAATATAATTTAAATGAGAATATATTTATTTAAACCATCCATACCAGTATATAATACCTAGGTCTAGATTTTATTAGCTATTTAAATTTTAAATTATTCAGATTCAATTCAAAAATATTCTTGAACAAACAATCACCCCTAAAACCCCTAAAAAAAACATGCACATAGAAGTTTTTTTTACAAAGAATAACTTTTAAAAAAAATTCAAAACTTTATTTTACTTTGGGTAATTTCATATATTCAATTGTTTTCTTTTTTCAAAATAAAAAAGTTTTGCAGTTTGCACACTGTGTTAAAATATTTAGGAGCTCGATTTTTCTGAAGTGTGTAAGTCTTCTTCATTTTTCGTCCTTTCAAAGTTAATAAACTAATCCTTAATGAACAAGTAGAAATTTAAAATGATTTCATTTAGCGCCACTAAACCATCCCAAATAAGTTTGTAGATGAATATTTTCATTGGAAATAATTCATAACTTAGCAACTCACCAGATTGGAGATGCCTTCTCGACCATAAACATAGGCATCGTCTAGCACCGAATTAATCTTGTCCTGCCATCCTTCCGGCAGAAGTTTCATCAGTTCCTCATTGTGAACCACAGTAGAGTTGATGGCACTGGCACACACTTGGACGATATGAATACACTCCGCATAGAGCTTGACAAGACAAACATGGGGTTTAAAAAAGGTTAGAGCATGGGTGCTTAGTTTTGTACATGTTGTAACATTTCAACCTTTTTGATTCACAACCAGACATAGCATACATATTTAGCAAATTATTGAGATTTTTTTTTAAATATTAGAGATTAGTTAGATCTTCTTTATCTTGAATCCAAATTTTCATTTAAACTATGATTCTCTAATAAGAATATTTTTAAAAAAATAGCTGAAATGTTTAACTTTCCCACATTAGCATAATTTTTTCCCTCACTTCTGGTTTTATTCACATTATGTATTGAGTTAATGACCTGACCGTTAGGTTTGTCCTATAATAATCTATTAGTAAGCATCAAATTTATTCTTAAAATAAACAGTACCGCGCATCGAACAGACTTTCTCCCTCTTTTATCTTAAAGTATACATTTATTAAAGATTTGTCAAACCAAATAATAGGTATATACATTGTTGTAGAAACACTACACCAAGGATCATAAATGAAATAATATACAATGTTACTTACTAAATCTATGGAATTAGCAACTAGGAACACTGTTACAGAGAAATGAGAACATCTTTGTCCACCAAAGAGCCTAAGAATCAATTTCATTTTCAAAGATCTTATGTATGAAAAACGTGCATAGAGCAAAAACATTTAGTAATAAATAAAATAATAGAATATTAGGAAAATGGTAGAGCACAAATAAAAGTAAAAACACTAACACATATTTACACGCTTCAATATTTCAATGCTATTTTTTTTATATATATATGCAGAGAAGTGGTGAAAATGGAAAAATTTCCATTCTGTAAAGTAACATTTAAGTCATTTTCATTGGAAAAAGGGAGTTTCCATTTGTTTACAGTTCTAAACAGTGTTTAGATAAAAAAAAAAAATTAATCAAAATCCTTAGAGCAAATTTTGATAAAATTGATGTGAAAACCCCCTTTTTTTTCAGGGGATCATGAAAGTGAACGTTTATCAAAATTTCGAGTTAAATTTTTTTTGAAAATCACAATACTTCTTTAGGTGTCCAGAGAAAGTTAAAATAGATTTTATTTAAAATTTTAAAGAACAATATAACTTTTTTTTTAATATAGAACCTTAATTTTTTTGAATTCTTTAACTTTGAGAAATCTTATGGATTCAAAGGATCCATCTCTAGTATGTATATCATTATAGAAATTAGTAAAAATATCAAATCTCCCAAAATTACACCAGATATTATTGTTCATTTTATGATTTTAGGAAAATATAAACTTTTATATATAAGAAATTAAGTAAAAAAGATTTTATAGCAAGCAAACTATTTATTTTCTCCATGAACCCAGCACACGTAATAATGGAAGGTGCGCACTTTACTTTATGTTAACTGCCACATGAGCAAACCAATTTTTAGATATTGATATTTCATATAAATTAGAGATGTCAAATTTGATACCTCTATACCCAGAATCTTACCGGTACTGCAAGAAACAATAATCTAGTTTGATATTACCATTTTCGATACCTCAATTCTTAGCTCACAAATTCCAGAAAATTAAAATTCTGGCATTAAACATTCTAGAAAAATTTGAAATCAGGTAGTTTTTCATTGCATTCAGTTTTATTTTTATCAGTTTAGTTAAAATGCTGGCATATTTTAAATGTACTCAACATGACATATGTGTTGTAGCAGCAGCAGATCAGGCATGGCTGTTTTGCTTGGGTATATTTTGACTATGTACACACATGCATGTACACATGCACATATGTGCATGCGCGCACACACACATATTTTGTTGTTGTTGCAAATACAGGATATCCCAAAATTTACATTATCATAGGTGAAAATGTAATATGTAATTTCATCGTTTAAAGGTAAGAATCACACAAGTGTCAGGCGGTGAACCCAGACATATTGGAACGTGTATAGAATTACTGGGACACCAATCTTAGCCTCTACATGCAAGAGGATGATAAACATATCAAACATATGTGAATTGCATTTAGCCTATGGTGGATAACTTTTGGGACATCCTGTACAACAGAGTACTAGGGCTGGATCAAAATAGATGGAAACCAAGACCATATGAACTAAATATCCAAAATGACAAAAAATGACAATAAAATTACCTGTAAAAAAAGTTTCTTTAACAAGGGGATAATGGACATAATTATAAAAATAGCTGATTGACCCAACATTAAACAATAATGTATATTATAAATAAATTACATATTTCAATCTAAGGTTAATACATGGAAAAAGATTTAAATGGTAAATAATCACAAATCGAGAATAGAAAAATAAAGGTTAAAATTTAAGATTTTTAATCAATAAAAATGGGAACTTTAACATCAATGCTCAATAGTAATGATTGTAAAATAATTTAAGATATCATAAGACCATGTTATGTTGCTCTTATCAAAATAAAAGAGTTGTAACAAATGTTCACTGAACCTAGTTTTTGTTAACTTTTTTCACAGAAAGGAAAACCCTCTTTAAAAACTAATGCAACAAAGAGTTCACAAGTTAGGTCCAAATATGACAAATAGCATCACTATCCAACATACCTGCACAGCAATGAATATGGAGGCACAGATAGTGAACATGATAAGCCCAAATATGACGACTATCGAAGCTGCAGAGTCAATTGAATCCTTAAGAGACTGTACAACAGTTTTATTGAGCTCTTTCTGAAGCTGCAACAATAGAAAAATCGGTACTAGTTAAATTAAAGATTGTTATTATATCAAATTAGTTTGCAAGTAGTAATATCTTGTGTTTTTTTATTGATGAATTGTTTATTAATGAAAATGTTTGGTGACGCCCACTGGTTAAATAATTATAATAATGAAATATAGATCCAACAATCTTGCATGTAACTTGAGGGTGACACAAGCTATCCTACTTTTATTTTATTTTGGGGGGATTTTAGATACTTAGCAGGCTTGGGTTACTAGCAACTAGGACCTTATGATCATAGTGGACTGCATCTGTTAACCTATTTATATTGCACATTTTTAATACTTGAAATGCTTAGTCAATATTTAAATATGAACCCTTCAAAAATTCTATGAGTGAAGGTCTTTTTTTATCTCAGCATTAGCAAAGAGCTTGTGTAAAGCAAAATTTAACATCTGAATCCAGCTCTGATTCATATTTGATTAAACATTCAAAAAACTTAATATTTGATATTTTCAAATTATATTCAAAACTTTAAATCCAAATAGATTCAATATTAGGATTTGATGGAATTTATTTAAAGTTTGAATCTGAAATTCAAATTTTTTTAGTAAACTTATTTTTCTTTAAATTAAAGCTATCTATTATTAAAGTATTATCAACAATTTCATCAAAACACTTTATATAATTGATTTGGCTTTGTTTTCATTTTATTATAATGGAACAATTCACATTATTTGAGTTGCTCAATAATCTAATCACTTTGTCTATGCATTTTTTTTTATAGATAAGATTGAAAAAGACATCATTTACAGCAGTATTTTATTTGGATTAAAATTTAAAAAAGTCGCAATATAATGGAATGATTAGAAAATTTTACAAAGCAATTTATTCGATTTAAGTCAGTAAACAAAGATTTATATACAATTTACAATTTTAGATCTTGGCTTAACACAGGTTTAATTAGCAACACTCCCATAGGACTTTCTAAAACTATTGTTGAGTCGAGTTAACCAGATGAGTAATATTTCCTTACCTTGACGAGGCCTCTGACAGATGGAGGGAAAAGTGCGTGCTTGCGTTGCATGCACCAAACATAGATTAGGTCGTAAATGTATCGGGCATACTTGGAGATCTGCCCCCACAGCCCTAATGAGGCACCTAAGGAAGAAAAATACCCTCAAAGTCCCAAAAAAGTCCCAAAGCTGATGCACAGGTTGAGGCAGAGTAATATTCGCATATGAACCCAAGTTCACAATATTTACATGTCATATCACAATAAATGTTTATCCTTTGAACATTAGTATATTTGGACACACAGAGTGGAATTAAAACACTGGTAATATGCAAAGAGCCATAGGATTAACTATATGAGAGAATTGTTTGGAAAGTGAGCTTTGACAATTCGAACCTTAGGTAAATTGGGAATTCTAATTTGAAAATGTTACAATATGTAATAACAAGTAGCATAAAGATATAAATGTTTCAAAGATAAATCTATGAATATTGTGTCCTAATAAAAAGAAAATTAAATTAAATTTGGTTAGTACTAAAAATGCCAATCTAAGTTAACTGTATTAAATATACACTCAATGACATTTTTCAATGTGAAAACAATCTAATGTTCTCAGTTGCCTAAAAGACTGTTTAAATACATTAAACGTTGAATTTTGAAGTTTGTTGAAATATTATCAATAAGTACACTGAGCTTTACAACTTAGAATATTAAGAAAAATGACTAAAATATAATTTAGTTTAACTTAACTTGAGATACTACAAAATGCTATGATTTTATTTTATTTATTTTTTATGTTTAGTACCACACCTTAATACTCATTCGGGCTATAAGCATATGTACTAATTACACTAATTTGTTATGTATTAGAAAGGTTGAATTTGGTGTGGAGGGAGAGTGGAAAATCATTCAGGAAAAACTAGCCTTAATAGCACACTCGGCCGGGTTGAGCCTTGATCTTCCAGTCATCAGCAGTCCGGGCTTTTGCAGCGTGACTACTTAGACCATTTGATCACTGAGGCAGGTCATTAAATTAAAATGCAATTCAAAAATACTAATTTTAAAAAGCAATATGCTACCAATTTAATTTGAAATTACTATTTTTCTGCACTTCCACATCTGCATTATTCCATAAACCTATTGCCCCTTTCAGTTGGTTGTTGTAAGCTATGTAATGTTTAAATATATGTGAAAAATGACACATACACATGGGAAGTGAACCTGATACCTTTGGCCTGGTTTGTCAATGTTCTAACAAAGCGTCATCCAGGATTCATCCCATGCTCAGGGGATTCAACACTAATATTTATGGCAAAATCTGTGATTGATGTGTGAGTGTTGGCTATCAGAAACACAATTACCGGTGATTTGGACTTCACATTTATGCTTCTGGCTGTACAAGATTTAAATGTGTATAACTCACAATAAACATACGATAAGTTGACCCTGAACTCAAACTTACCCACATGCTTAAAGATGTAGATGGAGACAGGTATGGGAATGAGATGAAGCACCCACAAGTACTTCCAGAGCAACATGAGCACACAGCCCCAAGTCACCCCATACAAGTACTTATCACTCTCAAGGCTGTGTGGGAACAACATGCTCATACTGGATGCCAGCGATTCTTTGGATGGTCTGCGCTCTGTTGTCGCCACTGTGGTCAGGAAGAGCCCAGTAGGTTTCTGTTTGCCTGGATTATTTTCCCCGGGTACTGGTGAGCCGCTCCTCACCTCTCCCGACTCAGATTCTTCCCCGGCCTCAGGAGGTTGCTCACTCTTCTGCAGCAAAAACAATCAGGAAGATTAGGTGCACACTAGCAGGGTTAACTTTGAACCAGAAGGCTTAGTTTTGAACCTCGGTCAACCAGGCATGGCATTTTTTGACAATGTGATTTTGAAGCTCAACTAGCAGTCAAAGTATATTGCAAGCTTGACCAGGTGACTTCTTGTGTGGGTTTAGTTAGACTCAATGAAAAAATAAAACTAATAACTTTGGATTACATGACTTGCTTTGGCATAAAATAGTGTAAAGTGTCACTCTTGCAATAGATTGAATTGTCAATGACAGTGAGATCAAGACTCTATTCCCTATCGCAGGGGTGTAGAATATGTTCAGAGATCCAATATTTCCCCAGAAAATAATATTAAAAAAAAAAAGAATTACCCCGAAAACCATAGCGCTCAAAATAAAGTATTGAATTTTTTATAAAGGTTGAAGGGAATAAGGATTATTTACCTACTACATAGTTTGAAAATTCTAATTCAAACATATTTTTTATCATAGTTTTTTTATAGTACCTACATTATGAAAAATTTAGTTTTCTCCCATCTCCTTAGGTGCATTACATATTGTTATTAATTGTTCATTGATAACAGTAGGCTTACCAGTACCAACATTTAATTTTACATTTTGATAGTAAGAGGCAATGAAAAGTAATTACGGGAGGACTTGGTTTAATTGTGGATTTTCATAGATTTTTCGTTTTTTCATAGACTCGCCATTACTGCAAGGTATATCACTATCAACCACACTAGGGGAAATACTATTGCTATTTATGAGTTTTTCCTGATCACATAACTTATGTTATACAAAATGTTCAATACTCCCTTTATTCTTACTTCTAGGTTTTTCTTGGGGATGTTTATTAGCTACATGATATCCGTCTGCCATGCCACTCACAATAAGCATAGTTGACATAATAAACATTTGTCTCACTAAACCATCTAATTTTTTATAAACATGTATCTATTGTACAATGTACAAACCCTGATATGTCCACTAAGCACAACAATTTCATGGCTACACAATTATTACAATATGCATGTCATGAGTTTAAATAAACTGTGCACACATCACCGTGCAATTAGGCTGCGATATAACGGGTGACTGAATTCAAAACAAAACAACCTCTGACACATTATCTTAGCCTCTAGACACCGCAACTCTTTGTGCTTACACCACCACTGCCTCTCTATGGCACATACTGATAGTTTCATGTGTTACGTTTAATCAACCTTTGTTTTTCATACAAATGAAACTACCATATCAGAATCAGATGTACTAAAAAGTTAACAAAAATGTTGGACTTTTCCCTGCCCCAATTTCCCCCGAACTTCGTTCGCGCGTTCAGACATATTCTGCATCCCTGCCCCATCGAATGTTTTGAGAGTAATTTTTTCCTAATTTGTTTTGCACTTTTCCTCCACAAAAATACAGGTACAATTCCTCTGAATTCAACCTTTCTCATCCCTATCAAATTAAAATAATTTGTACACATTCCTATAATCCAAATGAGTTGTGAAATGCAATAACAAAAAAACTCTGGATTATCGAACTCACAAACTTTGATAAATGGAAATTTAAATACTTTTTAAAATAATAAAACAAACTTACTGTTGGCATTGGTAATCCATCTTCTGTTGTCAGCGAAAGTTTCATTGCATCTGTGATAGAAATGTCATTTCCTGAAATAAAAAAGTTGACTTAAACATTGTTTCGAGAGGTTAATAGAATGATTTAAAGAAAAACTTTTTTTTATTGTTTTAGTTGTTTTTCCACCAGGTCAGAGCGAAGGAAACACCAGAAACACAGCCTCCAGGTTAAAATGGTTATAATCATTTAGAAAGTCTAAGTTCATGAACGTTGGGGTCACTAGGTGTAGTCCTAAGTTACAAAAGCGGTCTAAAAAGGACTTGGTTTTACTAGAGAACTGACACAAATTTCCTTCTAGTGTCAATAACCCAGCTTCAGAAAAGATATGTTCAAGTAGCATCCCCCTACCTTCTTCCCATAATCCAACCCTCAGTACATTACAAAGAAAACATAGAATACAATGATTCTCTTTATTTGAGAGAATACTTACAGATTGCCTAGTTGTACACAATCATCAAATACCTTGACTTTGTTAGCTTTAAGCGACAAGGAAACAGTGACACATTTTAAGAAAATCACATTTAATTTATTTTTGTACTCAAAATAAATTAATGTGTTCAAGACCCATACATATAATAGGTCGAGAAGTCTTATTTTCTATCCCCCCCCCCTTTAGAATAAATTAAATACTTGGTAAAACATAGAGTGCACACCACTTTGGTCAATTTTAAAACTCTTTTATTAAGAATAGCTATATTCATACAAAATATTATTTTGTTGCCACACTATTAATTAAGTAGATTTTCTAACCTGATAGAAAATAGTATAATTTTAAATAGAATGTCTAGCTTGATGGAAAATGGTAAATATTGATAAGAATTTTTAACTTGGTGGGAAATAGTACATTTAGAAAAAAAATTCTGTTAAAAATAAACTTTTCAAAATGTTTGTGTAAAAATAATTTGGCTGAAAAAGGATAGCTCAACCGAACCCAAATGTTGTGAAACAAATGTCTAGCTCAGCAAGAAATTATATTTTTTTGTGATCCAACCAACCAAAAAGCAATTCCTAAGGGAAAAAAAAGTATATACAGGGTGTATAGATATATGTGGAAAGTAATTGGGTTGTGGATAATAGAACTGAAAACAACACAAAACATCCTTGAGAATATAATATATTATGTCCTATGTTTAATGGCTCCCAAGATTCTGCTGGCATTGTTAATAGCCCTACATGATACATCCCATTACAACTCTTGTCAAAATAATCTTAGTTTTAATTTTTTATTCAAAACATTGTCTATCACTATTAAACAACCAATATGTCGGTAAATAATTTAAATTGAGTTCTATTATTTTTCACTAAAATTACTTATTTTATAAAAACTAATAACTAAATTTAATGACTCTAATATACATAATATCCCAATACAATGCAATGCATACACACTTTGAATGTTATTACATGGTGGCTACAGACAGGGCAAAATCTGGAAAAGTCAGGGAATTTTTGGATGACAGGGAAAACAGGAAATGTCAGGGAATTTAACTAAAAATAAGGAAAAGTCGAGGAATTAAAAAATGTGTCTAAAATATCTCATTAATTTCACAACCAAATAGTAAAACAAAAGTTAGTAATATCTAAATAAAATAACATTTTAATTTTTAAAATAACTGATAAAACCGTTTATGTTACAAACTGTTATAACCGTTTATGTTACAAACTGTTATAACCGTTTATGTTACAAACTGTTATGATACAAACTTTTTTTAATATGTGATCAATAATAAATAAAACAAAAGTCATCATCCACCATTAAAACTGGAAAGAGGTAGTTAGGTAAATTTGAAAAATGTTGCCTGAAAAACCTGTAAAAGTCAGGGAATTTTGTAAAATATGTTTTGTAGCCACCCTGTATTATCAAACATAAAAATTGGAATAAAATAAAAATGATAGCAGTAATGTTATATGACGAAGCTTTATCTGTGCCTTCAGTAGTTTAATAGTGGTAGATTTCTCTATATGGCATCACAACAATGTAAATAAAAGTGGCAGAGCCAAGTTTATCGTTTAGACAACTTAAGTGGATTCTTAAGTATTACTGGAAAACAGAAAATGTCAATGAGGTGCAAAGATGTTGAAGAAGTGAATTGAAACACCGCCAACACAGGCAACAATTTCAAAAGTTTGAGGCTGATAAAACAGTACAAAATGTAAACAAGGAATCAGTCCAAAAGACTGATAATGTTATCGAGCAATGAAAGTGTTGCAGCAGTATTACAGACACTAACAAAATCCCCAAATAAGAGTAAGTCGTAAAACAATGTTCTTGCGAGAGTGCAGTTTGTAAATCCAGTGTCCATCACATTTTGCTGGGTGTTAAGTGAAAGCTATATATTCCAAGACTACTCCATGCAATGAATGAAGATGATCCAGATGACTTCAATTTTGTGAGTGGTTTTGCACATGTGTGAAGAAAGGGAAGATTTTCAAGATTTAATGATTTGACCTGGACTCTTGTTTTACATCCATTACCGTTTGCAGCCTATGGCCTGGGTCAGTTTTTTATTAAAGCCATATATTTTTCACTAACAGTTTGTTAGGCCTGTCGTAGCTTCATATGCCTTAAAATCTAACTTAAGACTAGGACAGACACAACATCCAGTCCCCGGTCGTTAATCCGTCACTGTGAAAGGGTAAAATCATATTTCACCAGTGAAAAATTTTTCTGCCATGCCGAGAATCGCACCTGGGACTCTTAGCTACCGACTGAGCTTAGGTGTTGGTTTGGACTTAATGGTACTAACCAACAAAACTGTGTGTGCTGAGCTGCCGAAAAGTCACATGTAATGGAACAACAAGCCATTAATCTACCAGAGATATCAGAGTGGTGCCGTCTCTCTTTCAGATTAATGATAGGGCCCTTTTTCTTTGAAGCGACTCTAACAGGTCTCACCTACTTAACAACGTTCTAAGACAATGTCCTACATAATTTTGGTGACCTGTTTTGGTATGAAGAGTGCTTCTTTCAGCAGGATGGTGCACTACCACTTTACCACACACATGTTACAGATTTTCTCACTGTCACTTTCCCTGAGAGATGGATCAAAGAACAAAGAGGAAGTGTGGAATATCCCCCTCAATCTCCTGTCTTATCACCAATGGACTTTTACCTCTGGAGTATGTTAAAAAAACACTGTGTACAAAACAAAACCAATAACACAGCAGGGCATGAGAAAGCATATTTTTTTAGCACCGCTTCTTACTACCTGTTCGGGTTATACACTAATGTAATAATTATGCTATTGGTTTTAGGGATTGAGAAGATTCTATTTAGAGTAAATGTACCCACATTTGTGTGGAGGGCAAGTGCAAAATCATTTTGGAAAAACCACCCTCAGTACACCTGACCACAATTCAAGCCTCGATCTCCCCGTAATTGGCAGTCTAGCCTATTTCAAGAGAGTGTGTGTGTGTGTGCATGCGCATGTGCACACTAGTATTTAAGCCTGTCTTCGCCAGGAAGCTTGTGCTCATAAGCTAAATATTTAATTCACAAAAATTGTAAAAATTAATTAAACTGCTAAATTTTACAAAATTACACTAAATGGGCTTCATATTTGTTTAAATGTACTGGTTAAGTTATAAATATATCAGTATGCTTAACTGAAAGATTTATATTTCTCTTTCGTTCAAAGTTTAAAAAACTAGTCCTATAACTTATAAAAAGTTTATTTTCTCAATTAACACAGCATACTGAGGGTCTCATACATGGGCCATACATGATTTTTATAAGACCTAATACCCAAGCTAAAAACATTAGTAAATAAATATTTATTTTTTATAAATACATCCATCCATACATTAAACATATAACATTCCAGGGCCGGATCTAGGGGGGGCTGCCATTGGGGGGAGGGGGACATTTAATGGGCTGTGTGACGAAAGAATCTTTGGGATGCAGGAAAAAAGAAAGGATTTTAGATATTTTGTTTGATAGAAAATAAATGATGCAAGAAAATACAGAGTTTCAGCAAATCGAATGGACGCACGCACTAAAATCACTTGCTTAGCATCTATGAAGTAATGAACTAGAAAGGTTGCAGGGAAACGCTAACAATTCATAACAATAATTGAACTAGTTGACCAGAAAAGGGATGATAGCATGGTTTAAAAGGCCTTTAATTTTTGGCATCTGTTACCATTCTATCTATATCACGGGTGATCACGCTGTTCGACGCCAGACCTACCAGACTACATCTTCGGGTCATCAGTAGCACTTGTACTTAGGGGACATTAGTGGAGCCCAGGGTACCAAGATAAAGTTCGATAGGGGCCACGCGTAGCAACAGACAACTTCATCGGTCTAAGTATTTACAAGTAAGGCCAGTTTTTCCCCAAGCGTGGGCACCCAATTTCTTTATTTCTTTATCGTTAGTCTACATCAGTAACTTCTATTAAACTAAAACTCGTAACCCTAAATATTATTTCGAACCCACACAATTACCTTGCCTACAATCTTACAAACCTAAATATAATTAATGTTGAGCATAAAGTGCCATTACAAATATCGTATAATGAGGTCATTAAAGAATTTGCAGCCAAGGTGAAGTTCTAGACTAGGAGTATTTTTGAAATCAATTTTGAACATTTTTTATCACCATTTTAAATCATATTTTTGTGTTCAAGCCATAAATAATACTTTAATTTTAAAATTTTGTTTTGTTTTTATTTTTCCAATTCCAAACAAAAACAAATCGAAATAAACATCAAAAGTATACCAAAGCCAAAAGCATACCATTTTTAGTCAATCAGGAGTGACCAATTTGTTGTTTATTTTTGTAATTTGAGTATTTCAATTTGAGCTGTCAGGCCATACAACTCGGGGCCGTGGAGTAAACATACTTGTTATAGTAGATTAAGCATACCTTACTTAGCCTTGAGTGCCAAGTCAGTTCAAATATTAATGATGATATTTAAGCTAGTTATTTTCTAAAATTCATAATATAACCAAAGACACCATAACATAAGTTGAACACATTTTCATACTCACCAATATGATTTTATGACTTCATCTTCTATTCAGCTATCTGAATCCCTTGGGTAGGATATGTAAATACATGGCAACATGGGAGAATTTTTAAAACTGGAGTTTTTTTTAGGATAAACATAAGTTTTTTAAAATGAGTTAAATCTTTTAAAATCAAGTCCCTCACCTTTGAATATTTGGTGGTGGTGGTGGTGGCCACTTTAAGAATTGAATCTATATCATGTTATTTCTACTCCCTTTATGATCAACTATACTAGACTCACCTAGAAGTATTGATAAATGAAAATTGAGTAAGACATGAGGTGTCAACAATCTCACACCCACTTAGTTGTTGGAGGTAGAGGTAGTTTACATTACATCAAATTTGAGAGGGTTGGCAGCTACACTCTTGGGTATTTAAAAGGTGTACTAGAAATTTAAAAAAATTATTGTGAAAGTTTTGAGCACAAACCTTCGTCTACATTCTCCTGTTGGATGTACCACACTTCGTACATAAACCCAACAAGGAAGAAGAGTTGAATTATAAAAAAAGTCAGCATCTTGAAGGAGCCAGTGAAGTTAGCCAGATAGCAAGAGACCAGCACCCACATAACACATGAAGATACGGTGTAGAGATGGTACACCTGAGGTCGCCACATCATTGCCAAAGTAAGAATGTAGCCAATCAATAAAGTAACCACCTAAAATAAACAAAAGAGCTTCTCTTTGGTCTCTTTTTACTGTCTTAATATACTTCTTGGGAGTTCCTAAAGTGTGCACATTGTAGGCAATGAAAGATTTTTTAAGGGGGCACAGGTTTAAATAATAGTATTATTATTATTAGCACCGCGTCTTACTACCCGTTCGGGTTATACACACTTACGCTAATGTGTAATGGTAGGCTGATTGTGAGATGAAATGAAGGACCTACAGTTTAACGTGG
>CABFVZ010002092.1:45104-77256 GCA_902151445.1 Timema monikensis | reverse complement strand
TGAACATCAAGCTGGCCCGCCACATTAAAATCGTTACCACGGGCGTAATTTAATGGCACAAAAGCTGAATTTCGGGCACATATCAGCACAAATGGAGCACTAACGAATGGCACAAGAAAATCTTTATTTCGAAAATGTGGCGGGCCAACTTGAACATCAAGCTAGCCCGCCACATTAAAATCGTTACCACGGGCGTAATTTAATGGCACAAAAGCTGAATTTCGGGCACATATCAGCACAAATGGAGCACTAAGAACTTTTCTAATCAAAATCCAGATGGGATGCTTTAAAAAATGTGGCGGGCCAGCTTGAAATCAAGTAGCACTAAGAACTATATAAATTTCAACCGATTTGGAAACAGTGGCGGGCCAACTTGATGCACGTCACCTATAAATTAGTGATGGGTCATTTGTGAACGATTCATTCAAATTGAACTACTCTTGAATGAGAGCTGCGAACAAAAGACTCTCATTTCGCGAGAGAGTCATTCATGCCGCCATTACACACTACATCACGCGTCTGATATATTGACCACTAGGCCAACAGTTTTTACTACACATTTCTATTATTATTTGTACAAAATAAACGTATGCACGTCAGTTGTACATTTAAATCAAGAACTTAGATAAATGAAATTAAATAGGTATATTATTCTAAATATTAGGCCCTACCGCAAGGATGCATTAGGCACCGTTCCCCCTTTTCCCCTGATTTATAATTTGTTTTTATGTGACACTTTACGAGATACATCATGTATTACTTTGATGTTTCTTTACATCTCTTCTTTTCACTCATACGCTATCATTATCTCTGCCTACTCGCTTTGTGTTTTCGTTCAATGTTCGGTTTAATTTAGCTTGTCTTGGCTATCAACGCATCGCTTCTGTACTATTTACAACCGCCCTTCTTCCCTGAGATTAGAGAGTTGTCATCATCTACAGCGAAGTTTATTTTCTCTGCCGAGATGCAGTCTAATAAAATTACGTATCTCCCTACATTCAAACACGTGGTTGGTACAAAATATCGTCCTTTTATAAATATTGTACTAGATATAAAAGAAGGGGATTAATATTATCGTATTTATGAATTAAATACCTTAACGCATACCTGTTCCCGTTGGATGGAGCCGGATAAAATTATATATATTTGCCATGCTGTCTTCAAGAAAACATAATAAAATTCTTGTTAAAATAATATCTGATCCTAAATAATATAAAGAAAACAGATATTTTTAATAAAATATGCTCATGTCTCTACTCACCGTATTAAGATTGTCCTCGGATTCTCTGGGCAGGATGGTTAGGAGGAAACATTCAAAGAACAACAGCATGGCGGCTTCAGTATACGTATGTTCACTTCCAACTCACACACGCCAAGAAATCTAGGATGGACTCAACCTTGAGACCCCTGCTGCCGGAGCTGCCTAGCGGCGTGTCTACGACCCTTACCTTTACCTCACACCGCAAGCTGTTCACCCTCATTTGTTTCCCTTTCACCTTGCCTTCATACTTCCTTCTCCTTATCTATATTTCTGAGTTTATCACCTTTTTCTTTGCTCCATTCGCATCGGATTTTGAACTATATATATAGACCACCAGCCAGATCCACCGTACAGACCCATTCTACAGCGCCGAGCATCGAAGAAGGAAACTGCACCATCTGTAACGAAGAGGAGCGACATCCATGGAGCTTGGTTCGTCAGATCCACCGACTGAGCGACATCCATGGAGCTTGGGTCATCAGATCCACCACCTCACTGGCTAGGACGCCATGTCTAAGGTATTTAAGCATCCTGCTGCCGTCGTCAAGTCCTTAAGACTTGGGGTCTAGTTTTTTGTTTAAAAAAACTAGACAATGTAGTTTTAGATTTAAATTCTATATTTATTTGAGAAGAAGTTTGTTTTGTTTTAAAATGATGTCTAATGGATAGCTAATCAGGGAAAGTTTTGGTTAATTTCAAGATGGGGAACTTTCCAGTAGATTCTTTAACTATTGTGTCTTGTAGATTGAAGGACAAATCTGGTTCTAGTGACTTAGCAAGTCAAGTCCTGGCCGCTTTGTATGTATCCTTTTAATGATGTATTTACATTATGAGCCTCTGGCTTAGAAAGTTTCAATGTCCTAGTTTTTGACTTATATAAAAACTTCCACAAGTTCCATTAATCTTTTTGAGTCAAAGTTCTTCATGACGCCTTGTACGTCGTGACCATCAGTTCAAGTTATGAACGGCTACTACCAGGTTGTAGGTTTAATTCTTATTACTGTTCAGTTGATAGATACCAATATTTAGGGCTGGCCAAGTAGTTACGCTTCACGTACTGTATTAGTTTGGGTGCGCAACCCAGGGAACGGCTCTAGAATCATAGTGGGGCTCACGCAAATAATACCCTTTTATTTTGCATTTTAATTGACTCCCATTGTTTGAGTTGCTCTCAATGCATTTGCTATTAAAACTTTATGTACTACCTGAAGGCTCAAGTAGTACCAAAGGGGAATATGACCGACCATAGTACCCTATTGTTGACACCTGTCTTATAGCCTTCTACTGCTGTTTAAAGAAACAGATTTTTCTGATTATTCTAAATGTTTAATGGATATTATTATGAAAGCTTAATCAAGCAAAACTGTTTAAAGTTACATGCATATCTTGTTCACTATCTCTGTTAGTAATTATATTATTGTTCTCTCTTTTTAGAAATACTTCTATCTGTGGCCTGGCGAATGCACTGCCCTTGTAGCCACCGTCAATACTTCTCTATTCTCAAGCCTAATTGTTTCAATCAAACCACAAATGTATCACTTTCAGTATCATTGTATATCTTCATATCTTTAATATATTTTATTGTATAATAAATCTATCTATTGTTTAATCTTTATTCTTTACTATTAAAATTGTGTAACCTGCGCAGCTCTTGTAAAGGTTACAACTTACTTTAAGTTAAATTGTTACAGTTCAAGCTTGATCTATTCATTTAAAAATGAAATACATTTTTCTTGTTTTAATTTGTGCAAAAAGTTCAATAATTTTCTCCTTGATCTTTGGATGATAATTGAGGAAATTTTTCTCCATTTAAATTACTGCAAGCGCATTAAGTCTTTCTGTTAAATAAAAGAATCGAAAAAAAAAGATTCAAATAGAATAGCTGGAAGCTGAATAATAATATAATTCTATACTCTCCTACACTTAATTGGATTCAACAATATGGTACACGGTTTTTAAGTACAACACACACTGAGTACAAAAAACTTCCTTCCACCATCATGCCAGAGCCGGCACCGCGAGAGCAACAGTGCTCTCTCTACTTGGCAGTCTCACCTGCCTCACCACCCACTCCTATGTGCGCATGCGCACAACAGTCAAACACCACGTCGCTGGCACTGTGAAGAGCACAGTTCCATACAAAGATGTTTGTATCTTTTTCATAAACTGGGGGATGGCTACTGAAGTACTGACATTAAGCTTAAGGAATATATATATATAGTACTACAAAAATAAAGAAAGAATTTAAGAAAAAAGGACTCATTATATTAAATATTATCCATAACATCAAGTGGAAATAGAGGGTGCTGCAGTACCGCAGTGCTAATACACTAGCCGACACTGGCCAGGAGTGTTGGTCATTAAGGCCTCTTCTGTAGTTCTTCGTTCGTAACTAATACCCGTATCACACGACACAAGTTCGTACTTGAAATCCAGTGTGCTAGCTAGCTCGTCATCATCTAGCGTCGTGGGAATCAGAAAAAAGTATACTGGTTCTGCCTCTTGTTACAGGCTACTACTAGTTGTGGGATAGAACAGGCGCTATTTTCGTACTAGTTCCGACACTAATCTGTATAATTCGACCAATCAAAGCGCGCTGAGACTGTATGTAAAGAAATTGTATAAATGGCGCCAACATGGTCATTGGATGTGATTTTGTTGTTGGTAGAAAATTATTCTAAGTATCTTTGTTTATATAATACCAAATTGCCACAATATGATAATATATTCAATATATATTTATTTAAATACATGTCTTCTAAAAACAACAAACTGTGTTCCGAACCCAAATTTAATCTAAATAAACTTGATAGCATGCCAAGCTTGGGTGTTTTTTTAGAATATAAAGTGTGCGTAGGCCTAAAAAAACATTTGTTTATCAAGTGTACAGCCACATTCCCACTCTATTTAGATACGGCCACAATAGACTAAAAAAAGAGGAGGTGATAGCTAAACGAAATAATTATATGGAAAATTAAAACATTTACAGGTTAGTGAAATATTTGAAATTTGTTCAAAGTAATAAACAGTGTTAAAACAACAAGTTTCATGGCCTTACAGGTCTTACTGAAGTGTGTTGAAAAACAAATAAATCTTAGAAATTTATTACATGCTCAGTTCGTTTCAAAAGTATAAGGAATATAGTTATATAATATAAACTTGTATAGAAGAAACCAATGAAACAAATAAAATAGTTGCTATTATTTAAAGAAAATTTTCTAAATGATATACAAACTTCTAATTCACCACAGTGATTTAAGATCAGATTAAATCAAAAGGAACGAACGTTTAAATTACTAAATATTACAAAAATTGCAAAGAGCTTAATAAGCCTTTTTTAAATGGTTTACTACGTGTCAGATTCACACCAGTGAATGTAGACAGGCAGTTTTAGATTTAAGAGTTAAATTTAAATTTAAATATCGCACCAGATATTTATGTTAAAGCACAAAGGTTTGACTTTCGACTAAGCTCAAACCTTCGCGGGACAATTATCCTCGTCACTTTTAAAGAATTAAACAAAATTCCCACATTTAAATCTATACTAATATTATAAATAGGAAAGATTTGATTTTTTTTTTGTAATGGATAAACTCAAAAACTACTGGACCGATTTTAAAAGTTCTTTCACCAATATAAAGCTACATTATCAGCGAGTAGCATAGGCTATATTTTATATTGAAAATTTAATTTATTCCTCATAAAAATGTCGATAGTATATTATATAATCGTTGGAAAAAAAAGTTGTTGAAGGGAAAGTGTGGTTGGTGAAGAGGGCGGGAGGGGTAGTAGGGGTGAGGAAAGAGGAATGAGATGAAAATAAGAGGGAGGATAAAAAGAGGGAGGGGCTATACAGTAATGGTAGGACTGAATTTAAAAAAAAAGTCTTTTTTTTTAAATATTGACATGATGGATGATTTAAAGCTTTGTTTTACAGGATGCTTTACGATAATTTTTTTACGGGGAACGGGGCTAGTATCTAATATAAAACTAAAAAAAGCTACGTTAGAGAACTTGTAATTTTGCTTAAACGAATCAGCAAATATTAAAGTCAAAACCATATTAAACAACAAAAATAAGTTACTTTAACATTAACTTGAAAGCTATGAAGCCTTCAAAATAATCAACAAAAGAAACATTATTAATTTAAAGAATTTAAGTCACTGATAAACACAAAAGCCAAAATTTTAATATTTAACCTAAATATTGCAAAACATGAAAAGAACAAAAAAAAAAGTGGCTATCTTTTTAAACCAAGAAAATACAAAGATACTAGCGCCCAAGTGGCAACAGGAAGCATTAAGTGCTCCATAACAGAATTTACGTTTAGAATTAAAGTTTTTAGCTAAACACTACCATTGCCTACGCTGATAGATTTCCATAACAAAATAAACCAAAGTATTTTAAGAAATTCAGACACATCGCAGCAATTTATATTTACAGATTTAAACAAATATATTATAAGCCATCCTGGCTAAGTGGCAAAAGTAATAGTCTTTGATATTGCCTGTGGTCCCTAGTTATATTGGTCTAGATGCAGGGGGGAATGTGGGAGTTCTCCTTTGTTATTACGTCATATGCAAAAATCTGGTGGAAAGGCTTCGTTTTATTCATCACTTAGGCTGGGTTCTTGTTGTCTTGAACATCTGCCGCTGCTTTTGACTCTCAAAGTGTAGAGCTATGCTTGTTAGGTCACGTACGCCAACCTCGAAAGACGATCATCCATAAAAGATCCAGAATCCCAGTGCAGGTGTCTAACATATGAGTAGTCTTCTAATAGTACAATACTGGGCAATCAGAGCATTGCTGGCTTTCTTCGTCGGAACATCAGGGGGCTGCGTGTTTTGGACTTCTCTTCATTCTAGCATTCATGGTGAGCAGGCTAGACTTGTACGCCGGTTTGCACCAAGCCGATATACACGTTAGTAGAAACCTATGTGGGACACAGTAAGATCGTGATGTTTAATAATGCTGTAAGTCGATAAGTTTAAGTTATTTGCGGTAATATTTTTAACTGGCAGGTTCTATTGGTATTTTTATTGCAGGATGTCTATGAATATTAGCTTGTTTAGGGGCGGGTAGTAACATTGTCATATTAGCAGTCCACGCTAATGTTACACTGTACTTGGACACCGATGGGCTTAGTGGCCTCTGACCACATTGTAAATAAATGAATACAAATTAGGGTGGTACTAAAAGTTAGTGTCACCCCGAATGTATTCTACCTATTCTCCAAATGTATCAAATTTAGCATCCCACGACCATTGTTTCGTCTTTCCAGCCAGTTCCGTTTCCATATTATTTTTCTACGCTCCCTCTCATAATTTTCAATATCATTATTATTAGTTAATGCAGCTGCTGTACCCAAAATTAATACCTGACGTTCAATAAATAATTGCACTAAAACCCAGTACCAAGCTAGCAACATGTGAATAGTCTAGTTTCTATTGTACTAGCTAGTATATAGATATCTAGGCGCTATCTAGAACACTTGATTTCTAGTACAAGCAAGTGTCCTGTGATAGTAGTTTAAGAAAAAAATCAACTATAGATGCTTACTATCGTAACTAGATTCCAGCACTACCTATAATATTAAACTATTTTTCTTAACATCAATACACTTAATTCTGTGAATTAAACACTATAGGCTATATGCTAGGGTTAATTATTGTAAGTAATATGCGTAAGTAATAATATTAAAGAATCGAACGCAATAGGCCTATATATTCTAATTATTTCATAAGTTGAAATGAAAGGATGGATTTGCATGCTTAGGACGGGAATTGTGGGAACTATTTAGCGCTCACTCGTCAAGTTAGAGAAGGGAAGGGGCGAAGGGCTTGGGAGAGAGCCAGCCATGCGGTGAACTATATGACTCATAAGAACGACTCTTTTGAGTGCGCGAACTTATGTGAGCTGGCTCGCGTCAACGAGTTGGTTTGACTCATCACTAATATAAAAATTTCACTTATTTTTGTTAGTTATTAAATTGTGTCAATACACTCAAAAAGATATGGAGAATCGATGGAAACTAAAATTATTTATTTACATTCGAAAGTATTTGACAACATCACATTAAAAAAGTAACACTATTTGTTTAATTTTTTAATGGCACTTGCCACAACAGTATTACATTATTCATAGAGGACTGAAACTGCTCACATCCTGACGTGTTAAACTCTCTTAACTACTACAGCTTGATAGTACCAATCGATATGTTGCTGCAAGTGATATTACTACAGTAATTTAATTAAATAATATTTAGGGATGATAAGTACTATCAATAATTGTCTTGGCGCTTAAGTCAAAGACAGTATTTTAAAAATGTGTACTTGAAGGCAGGAAACAAACCTGGGACAATTATAAAGACGGAAGTACCAAAGTACTATGTTTAGATCTCACTTTTTAAATAATAAAACGATATTGAAACATTATAGACTGTATGCAATAACAAAATGAGTAAAAGTGTAAAGTGAGTGGTATTGATTTGCGTCTGTATTGAGCCTTCTGAAAGAACGTACTCTCTAAGATAGCTAATTAACACCACTCACACTTTCGAATGTGAATTAAAATGTTTTTGATCCACTCAAAAATCATACCTTTCAGTCACTCTTCATGTTTGCTTATTTCATTCTTGAATTCTGCCTTATCCTTTTATTGAAGGAAAGACAAATTACCCTAAATGCTACACATCAAGATCAAATATATAATCCCTTCAGATGCTATTAGCTAGATGGTAAGACTGATTGATACCTTAGTCCCTTCATACATCAATACATTTAATATATAATAATTTATACCCATATTATTATGAGCAAATTTTAGCAAACAAAAAAATTATAATGTGATTTATAATACAGTATTTCAAATTTAAATGATCTTAAATTGATGAGCAAATGATTAATTATAATTTGTATGTTATCATTTGTTGTGAGATATTCTTTTTATTCACTAGTTATTATATTTGGGATAGATTAATTACTGTCTAGCAATAAAATGTAAACTTGGTTAAAACTTTGCTTTAAAATTCAAATTGCTTACGCGCTAATCCGCAACGGTACTAACGCCATTTGGCGTCAATGCCTGATCACTGGAACTAAAGAGTAGCCAGACCCGTATATCTTAGACTCTTTACCGTTTACATTTTCAAATCCATTATTTTAGCGATAGCAAAGTCAATGAAGGCTTATTTTGATTATTTTATTAAATAAGAACATTATGTTAAGTAGATTTTTACGAACTGAGTTGTAACAAACAATCAGAATAATATAAGGAGTATACAATTTAACACACTAATTTTAAACTATGGTGACCTGGTGGTCTAGAGGTAAGGTGTCAGACTTCTGTGCTAGCGGCCGGGGTTCAATCCTCGGTCCCGGCACAGAGTTATCTGATTTCCAAACCCCTCCTTCACCTCTGACAAGACATCTTGTGAATGTGGGGAATGCCAGACCTCCACCGTGGTTCGGATTCCACGTTAAACCGTAGGTCCTTCATTTCATTTCACAATCACCCTACCATTCACATTAGCGTAAGTGCGTATAACCCGAACGGTTAGTAAAACGCGGTGCTAATAATAATAATAATAATAATAATAATAATAATAATAATAATAATAATAATTTAAAACTGTTTTTACAAAGATAAGTCATATTATTTTAAAATGAAACTATGTTATGATGTGACACATTAATAACTAAAAAGGTTTTAAATTAAATTATTGTATTATTGTATTGAAGGGTTAAAGTTAAAATTTAAATAAGAGTATCAATAATTTGAATTCAAAGGATTTAAATAAGAATAAAAATCTAAATAAGATAAATTTTAAGCCTAGAACCAGTTAAAATTATTATAAATAATGTTTTATAAATAGAGTAGCTGTTACATAAAATATTTGATTTTAAATTTACGTGAAAAATTATAATGAAACTTTATACTTAGCTTTTTAAATCTATTGCTCCATAAAGTATTTGTAAGGATTGAGCTAGCTTTTCCTAAACTGTGGTTCGAGAACCCACTAGGTGCTCATAAAATCTACCAAGAGGTTCGCCAAAATATGTATGTAATGGTGGATTTTTCAGCACTTGGTGAGGAGATGGGAAGCATTAACTAATGTTTATTTTATCACACTGAAGTCAAGTAATTATATCGAGGTAGAGCTCTTACCAGAGTGTTTGAACTTAAACACTAATTTTTAGTTTTTCTTACCAACCATGCCTTTCACAAAGAAAGTGCATGCAAGATCAAATGTGGCTTTAGGCTTTGATCCATTTTGCAGACATTTTCTCAAAAGTGAAAGCTTTAACCTATCTCTTCGGCGGTAGAATATTAACGTTTTTACAGTGCAATACTGTATCTAATGTTTCATAAAATAAACTTTTGACAAACATGTTTAATTAGCAATCAAACGGAGTGCTTTGACAACCTTCAAAACTTTGTGGTAAGAAATCAGCTTTCTTTGGATTAAAATGTTAAGACCATTGTTATAGAACACTTTAAGGGACTTAAAAACCTTCAGAGAATATTTCCCAGCAATATCCAATGATAACAATTGGATTCACAATACCCTGTAAGAGACAACAGTTTTGGAATCTTCAACATCAACCATGGGTGAAAAAGAGCAGCTTCTTGAAATTTACACTGCTTTTGAATGAAAGAAAAGATATAAATCTTTGTCATTAATTGGTTTCTGGTTAATTTTAAAGAAGGAGTTCTCAGTGTTAGCAAATAAAACTATTACAGGTTTGGTACCATTTTCTTCTACGTATTTGACCGAGAAATATTTTTATTCATATGCCTATTTTAAAAAAATAACACAAAAACAGGTTCAGTACTAAAAGTGACTTGAGACTTTATTTATTATCTGTAGTTGCTGACTTTAAAGCTCTGTTCCATTCAAAGCAAGCGCACCCTTCTCACTAAGTCACGTGAAGAGCTTTGTTCAAAAACGCGTTGTAATGGACATGCGATGTATTTGTAAAGCGATATAATCGTATATATACGCCCCTTCAAGCTTATTGGTTGTACGTCAGCGTAGAGTTAGCTGGGTATAGAGAGGTGGGGGAAATGCGACGTGTATTTGGTCCCAAAAAGCGATGTAATGGACATGCGATGTAATGGTCTACACCCTAATTTGCCACCTACTTTTCATATCTTAATTTCTAACCTTATAAATCCCCGTTTCCCCCCTACTACCCCTCATAAACCGACACATATATACCATATACACAAGTGCTATCTCTGGGATGACAGATAAAAAGTGCTTACATCATTTTATTGTTGTTAGTGAGGTTTTATAAGTAGTAAGAATCTAAGAAAAGACTTAAAATATTGAAATTAATAGTCTTACATTATCATAATAGACAAATTCAAATATATCATTTAAAAATCTAAAGTCTGCATCAGTATATTGTAGAATATGTTACTATAAGTCATTCACGAGCTAAGTTTACCTGGATGAGAGCTCGAAATGTTACGAGAAGTAAGCCCTAATAAATCACTACGCCAACAGCTGACATGTATCACTTTGGATGACTGTAATGAAAACAAATGGTAATATATTAATGTGATAGTTAACCACAGCAATTTAGGCCAATATTATTTACATATTTATTTGAGGTAGGACACAAAGTTTATTTATAGTTTTATTCCCCTTAAAAAAATATTAACACCACTTTCACAAAAACTTCTACGAACATAGCTACAAAATGGCAAACTGACGAATCTAAACCATATGATTGAACTAAACGGTAAACAAGTTTTTTTCAATGATGCAGACACGCAGTTGATGAAAATATTTTATTCAGTTAAATATTTCAAAATACGATAAAATAATCATAAAATCATTTATTGTATGTAAAAAAATGAAAACAATTTTCTCTTTTTCAAGTAAATACGATGCCTGTATTAAAAGGTATTGATGTGTGTACTATATTATAAAGTATAGATAACATTCCAAAACGAAGAATAAGTACTTTTAATTATGTTTAAAATATTGTTTCGAGTTGGATAAAATACATTATTTAAAAATTTGAAATAATATGAGAAAACTTAAGTTTACGTTATTTTAAATGTAATTTATAATAGGTAATTAATGATCTTTACATTTATAACCAAACTGTGATCTTTTACAACTGTTGAAAACCCAAAACCTAAACATATGATTTCCCAACTGTCATCCAGGTAAAAAACTATCGTGAACGGAATATACAGAAAAAATATTTGCATTTACACAATAAGAAAATAGTCTATATTATCTTTCGATATGATTTCTGCTGCGCGAACTGGTCAATGATGCCGGACAAATCCCTTTCATCCAATAAGTGACCTTCAATTAGGAGGAATGTCAGTGAATTACGATACTCTGTCATGTTGGTACGTTGCTACAATAATCCATAATAATCACATACACACGATGAAGTCATAAAATTATTTTAACTGACAGATAAATATATGTATTTTTTTGTCATACAAAATTTACTGCCCCTAAAATCTACCACCGTACCAGGCCTATGCTTAAATCCGCACCTGTATGTATCAAGTATCATATTTTGTATATAATTGTATATTTTATATTCTATGTTATTAAACTAGTTAAAGTAAGTGTACCCACATTTGTGTGGATGAAGAGTTGAAAACAATTTTAGCAAAATAACATAAGTAAACCCGCCCGGGACTTGAACCTTGATCTCCCCGTCATCGGTAGTCTATATTACAATGGTGAAATTAGTGCCTTAGATCATGTGGCCACTGAAGCAGGTAAATACGAAATGTTTCACCTTTATTTTCAATAGTATTTACATCCGTAGCTATTGACGCTAAGAAAATAAAATTCAAAAACATCAAATAAGTAAAATAAATTTAAAACACAAAGGTCGCACCCTCTCTTAGTCTTCTACAACATCTAACTAGTGGTAGATGTTGGCGCCCAAAATATTGCGTTGATAGCCTCCGACTTATTTTTAGTTTATCTCAAGATTGTTCTCGGATAACTTCACTTGCTGTGCGAAATCTCCTCTCAACCGGACCATTAGGAAACCAGTGTTGATTCATTTAGTGTATTATTATGATTCATAAAGACTTTTTTTACTCTATTTGATAGTTGTGTTCACCTTTCAACTCAAACCAAGAACTAAGGACTTATTGGATTGGATTAAATTTTGGTATTGCTTGGTTTTATGTTTGGTAATTAACCGCATATTTTGGTGTAATTTAATAATCTATTCATCATGAGCAAAATCAGTCTTAAGTATTTTAGAAAACCATACTGTAGGTTAAAGTAAATGTCAAATTTCCTTTATGAAACCTATAGTTTATTTATTTTGATTTCAAAGTAAGGCAATCTATCTTTTCACGTATATACGCTTCTTTGTGTTGATTTCAACCCTTTTTAATAAAAAAGATTCGTGTTTTTATATAAATTTTGTGCTCAATGATACCTAGACAATTTTTGTTTTTATTATTTCTAGTCCTTTCAATATCAATAATATTATGTATTACCTCTTCTTGTTTCTCATTGTAATAGCCCACATTTTGTTAACTACCTATTTATTTCAATAATATCTATAATAGGATCCTATAAATAGTCTGTTGGCTCTTTGGATCAAATAGCGAAGGCCATGTTATTATTCAAGTAAAATAAAACATAAAACAAGCGGACGATCGCGCTGCGTACTTGGCGTTGGCTGACCGCTTAAAAATCGCTACAGATGTGAAAGAGTATTTGGCAGTTAGTGATGTTGAACGAAGAACTGAAATATTTGTTGTGCAGTAATACAGCCATTTAGTGTTTACAATTCATTATGTGAAGTGATGTTTAGATTAGCATAGTTTTAAAAATATTTTGCACTTATCTAATATGTCTAAAACCGTGGAAAAAGTGAATACTGTTATTGAATATGAAGGAGGTGGTAAACAAAATGACGTAGATTGTAAACCAGAGCCATGTCTACAAGTGCCATCTGCGGACGTGCAAGACAACATGAACGAAAACATGAGTGGGAGTGGCGATACGCCTGCGGACGATACGAGTAATCGAAAGCGGAGAAAGACGCGCCGCGGTAAATCCAAACGTCCTAAAATCAGACCTTATGGTAAATTATCTTGGAAGCAAAGGAGAGCTCAAGAAGACAAAGATTCGAAACGTGCCGATTTCAAGAGAGCGAAAATGTTTGCCCACGGACAACCGGTAGCTCCGTACAACACCACACAATTTTTGATGGAGGATCATAGTGATGTCAAAAATTTGGATGTTAAACTTCAGGCAGTGACTACAAATGCAGAAAGGACACTTTCTACCGATATTCAAAAATCTCGTATCCGCGATTCAAGTTTTAGTCTCGATTCCGATGAGGATTATTTTTATTCTTCACCAGAAGATGAAGGGGAGTTTTTGACGAAAGAGTTTTCCAACACTTATCGAGATTTGCATGCAGAGAGGTTAAATAACATGACAAAATCACAGCTTATTCAGGAATATCTACAGTTGGAACAGAGGGTTGATGTATTACAGAAGAATCTTATGATGT
This sequence comes from Timema monikensis, assembly GCA_902151445.1. Lineage (NCBI taxonomy): Eukaryota > Metazoa > Arthropoda > Insecta > Phasmatodea > Timematidae > Timema > Timema monikensis. The sequence continues at coordinate 63,468 of CABFVZ010002092.1, read as the reverse complement.
CAACATCTGCCAAGGAGATTGATTACTCAAACGAAAACATGGAAAGATGTGATGAGCATTTGGGGTCTGGGGGTGGTGAAGAGATGTGTACGTTTCAACAAAGGGTCAACACGCTTCTGGTCGAAAACGAACGTTTGCGTATAGAAAACGAACACTTGCGTTGTTCTATGAACAAGACTTCGTCAGTGTCGTCATCCATCGACTCTGAGAGTGATAGTTCTTCATCAGCATCTTGCAGTTCAGCAGTCAGTTCCTGCAGCGAAAGCGATAACGATATCGCCAAGATGGAGGATATCACTTCAAATGATGCAGATCACATTGATTCCCAACAGATGCTTAGGCCTACCAGCAATGATGACAAGATTGAAATTGAAAAGTAAGAACTCTATTTTGAGCGAAAATATAATATGAACTCCATCCTTTAAATCACATCAGAAGTAGACTTATAATATGCGACCAAACTTTCACGGAGTTGCATGTATTTTAGTTATAAATGTTTGTGTTTTTAAAATTTTTTTGTAGACTATCATATTCATGTATCGCCTATTATATTATTGCTTTAAATTACTCATTTGATTTAATATATTTTCCTCAGACTCTCTTCGCTTCATATTTTATTTATATTATAAATTACTCCTATAGATAGAGAGATATGTTAAGTTAAGTTGTAAATGAACAAAAATATTGATTTACTGATTTAAATAATACTAGAGTCATGCTTAAGATTGGAAATATATCTTTGTAATCAAGCTTAGATTGAATTTTGGTTGAAGAGTCATTCAATTTGGACTACTCAAATTTATTATATTGAAAAACAAAGTGTAATTACATTTATCACTAACAATTCATTGAAATGAGTACATAAATGTGCACAGCAATTTAGATTAACTTATATATTTTTAAATAGGCCTATAGTTTTATTTGTGTAGGCCTAGTTAAATAAAATTTTACTGTACACTTAAAATAAAATCTAGTCAAACTTTGGAAGAAATTAACATAAGTTAACAAGTTTTATTTCCTTAACTTAATGAACAAGATAACGTTTTACCTCTTATTTGAAGATGTAAATTTTTAAATTAGTCAACAGGCCCCTTGGTTTATTCACACTTCAACATTTTAGAATCAAACATAATTTATTCTAAGTACTAAAATTGCATTTTCTCTTAAAAATAAAATGTCTGATTTAATGTAGACCTATTTTTGTTTGAGATTATTGTTGAGTGTAAATATCAGCTTGATTGCCCAAACATTTAATAAAGGGACATCAAACAAAAATAAATTAACTATAGATAGGCCTAGTAAGATTTTGGTAGGAAGAACCTTTTAGAGAATCTGGTCAATATTGATAACATTTTACTATACTATTAATATTATCTTGTAATTATTGATACTATTCATCAAAATTTAATCTGCAGATTAAGTTACATGACTTGACATGAATATTTAAAAAAATTAGTAACTTTTGAAACTATAAAAAAAATTTTAGTAATGAATCAAACTTTAATTTTATGATATAATCAGGGGTGTTGTAATTTACCCAGCCTCCCAAAAAACTTAACCTGGTTTTATTAGGGAAAAAAAATCCTTATATTTTGAATACCAATCAATCGTCTCAATTTTTGAAAATGTTTAATAATAATAATAATTTGCATTTGGTGTTATACACAATTTGTGAAAGTACAGATTTTATTCAATAGATTAAGCTATAACATTTATGTTTTAATTGGTTGAACAAGGTAATGTGTTCAACTCATTTGGGATAATCTCATTTTAAGGTACCTACATTGCATTAATGCTAGGCCCTAGAAATAATACTTTGTCAAAAAAGCAAATGAGATAGCAAAAGTTCTTACCTTTTATCTATAACTAAAGAAAGCAACACATCAATTCTGCAGCTTGTTTACCAGTAATTTGATGGTCTCTCCTCCCTCCTCTTTCTATTCCTTCTACACAAACAGTCTTTTTTCAACCTGCTAGCTTATACAGTATTGTTGCCAAGAATTACATTGTTGCATTATTGTTTTCCTTTATTATGTCTCATATTAATACTTGCCAAACTATATTAAAATAAAAATATGTTTTTCTGGATCCCCAATAGACCTAATTAATATATTTGAATTATTGGTTTGATCAGATAACATACATAATGTCTATATTTAAACCATAAAAAATTAATAAAACCCCCAAAAAACCAACTGGGTTAGTTTTTTCAACCTTGGATATAATAGCAAATATTTTATAGGCCTGACATTTTTTAAGTACTGTGACTAGATTTCAAAATGTTAATCCTAATAAAATCTATCTTACTTAATGACAGGAAAATGCAAAAACGGAAAATGTTATGGAAAAGTGATAAATCAGCAAGTACCGAAACCTAGGCCTACAGTAAGTAAAAGGGGCTTTAAATTACTTATTTATTTAATCTATAAGTACAGTAGCAGAAAAGATTAGGGTATAACTAAAATAGTTATGACTACAAAAATATTACTAATACTATAATGGCCCTGTCCGCTGAATTTCAAATATCTACTTTGATTTTAAATTATATGGCACTATGATGGCACTTAAATTTGGTATATGACTGAAATGTGACTGGTGCTTTGGCTGTGTGCGGAAATGCTTGAGCTGTTTAATAGAATTGTTAAATCTGACATTTTTTTCACTATAAGTGTAGTTGTGAGATACAATATGTAAGTTATATGTAGTAGACTATTTTTTATTGGTGTAACTTTCCATTCAAATATTTTGTTCTGCTAAATCAATAATTTGTGTATAATTTTTAATTTATTTTGTTGTCACTTTTGACATAAATGTTAAAAAGATAATATTTCTAATAAACTATGTTCTTGATTACAACACAGCATTCAAATTTAATGAAAGCTCCTCTAATAAGCTTTAAAACGACGCCTTGCACAGTTCTGTAGCTCTCATAGATCCCAAGAAAATGACTTTTAAAGTTATCATGGGCCAATGATTTTGGAACTTTTTGACACTTAAAAAAAATTAAAAACTCAAAAACGAGTGGTCTGAAAAATAAAAATTTAGGCTCATTTTGCAATGAGTTACAAACATGCCAAATAAGAACAATATCCATGATAGCAAATCCTAAAACTATTTTTCCATATGTTGATTTGACATGGACTGACCCCAATCCCCCTTACATCCATTTTACATGGATAGATTGACTTACAATCAAATATTTCACCAAACCCAGGATGTGTACGTATTTGGCTTAGTGTACGAATGCTCTACCCCTTATGTATAAATGCCAAACTCACATGAAGAACATGGATGTGCTCAGATTTCAGCATCTCTTAATCATTTGATTTAGGTCACTGCAAGATATTAAAAACTAAAGCCCATATCAACAATATAACTCTAAGGTACCATTCTTGCAAGAGACTGAATACCGTGACAGGTTAGAGTTTGAATTCCGGCTGGGTGTACCACGGTCAGTTTTTACAAAATTGTTTAGAACTTTCTTTTCACACAAATGTGGGTATATTTTCTTTTTAACTCTACTTTTTTCATACCTCTCCAATTAGTGATATTATGTAGACAGCCTTGTTGTGTAGTAAGATCTGATACACACAAAATAATCTTTAATTAAAATTAAGGGTGAAGATGTATGTATAAAATACTGGGCTATCAAATTATTTATACCGCTTATATGAGGGCTATTCCAAAATCAACCTCTGATTGGTTAGTATAAAAAAGTCCAAAATAGAGAAAAAAATCTTATTACATACAAAACTTATATGTACATAGTTGCCACCCAAATTAAAGCATTTGACCGTGGCACCAGCTTTTGCAATCCCTCTTCAAGGAATGACGCTGCCAGGGTACTCAACCAGTTGTTGACTCCATCCATGAGCTCCTTGTTAGTTTCTCAGACCATCTTTCTGAAGAGATGGTAATTGCATGGCACCAAGACTGGCTGTATGGGTGGGAGGGGGGTGTCGAAAATCTCCCGGCTAAACTTTTAGAGTAAAGCCTTTGTGTAAGCTGCATTGTGTGTTCATGCAGGAGAACAACGCCCTGGATGAGGATTCTATGCCTTTTTTTAGATAGACCTCCGAAGCTTCTTCAGCGTTTTACAATAGGCCTAACATCAGAGGTTTATTGTGACACACTGAAGATGTTTCAAAGTTCAAATGTTTTCTTGAAAAACTTAATTCTCAGTATTTTCTTTAAATTAGACCATTTTGTAGCCATTTACTTGTAGGTACTTGCCTTAAATACTATTCTCAACAATATTATATTAATAAAAATATTAAAATTACATGTTGGCACCGAAATGACCTGCAAAGGCATTTTTGTTTCCTATTTTGTCTAGTTACTAGGAAAACTTGTTGCTACCAAATTTTTTGAAGCTTGTCTGTAAAATTTCAGTTGTTTCTAGTCTAGGTTAACCACATTTATCATGGAGGATTCCTTTATACAAGGCATAAATCTAGGCTTTAACTATCGAGCAGGTGGATGAAATGATAATGAATTTCACCTTTTATCCATCAGCTTTACTCTTTCCACTTTCGCGATTTATATATTACATTAGCACACAACTTAATTTTAGAACAAAACCAGCCTTTCATTGTGGAAAGGGTGAAAACTAATTTCAGCCATGCCAAATTTTTTGTCTTTTTTTAAAGGTCGAGTTTTGTGTGTGAGTTATCACCATTTCTTTTTCATCACTAATACCTTTTACCTTACTACTTCATATTCTGTTGGGAATTGTGATCTCGTATATCCCTCCCTTCCATTATTGTCTGGTGGCATATTTTATTACTTTACAGATGTTAATAGTTGGATAGTAGAAGTGTTATTGTTATAAATAATTATTCCACATGCTTATTTTTTTAACTTTTTAAAATTTTATTGAACTGCACCTAAGTTAGTGCAAAAAATTATAGCAAAAGCATAGAAGATCAGACTCTGACAGTTACAAAAGTTACTAAAATTACTTTCACATTCATGTCAAGTCATGTGATCAAGTTTCACATTGCATAGATCAATCAATACCAATAAACATTTTATCAAGGGGCATGGGGCTAAGATCTAAAGCTCATCTAGTGTGGTTTACCAATGACAGAGCTGTTTCACACGAGGCAACTATCTGTTGATTAACATAGAGGTAGATGGGAGGCTTCACACGAGGCAACTATCTGTTGATTAACATAGAGGTAGATGGGAGGCTTCACACGAAGCAACAGAGTTGCTCGCTCCGTCAACATTTGCTTATAAGTTGACCACTATTGGCGATTTGTGGAATAGTTGCCTGTCAGGACAACTATCGCCCACCCGGCGACTTCTTGGTTAATCATGTGTTTATATGATGTTATTCACACAGGGCATCAATCGCCGGCCTGTACACCTAGTGGTGCCAACCTCCAAACACCTGTTGAATTTTATTCATGGTATGGAAGGTTATCTATTGTCGGTTTGTTTTTGATTACATAGTCTTTAATAAATATTTATAATTATTACATACTTCACTAGAAATTTATTTAAGTTAATCATAAGTAATGTAAAGTGATTAGGGGCTCTTGATCCTTTTAAAGGATATTTCCTTCTTTTTTTACTATTACTAATAAATATCTAGATTTTATTGTTTTATATTAAGGCTTGAAAGTGCCATCAATTCCATTGAAAGAACATTCTGATAAATAATGTGTAGTTAAAATTATATTGTTCGACACCATAGCTCAGTCAGCACCATGTCTGCCACTGAGCCAAGGGGTCCTGGGTTCAATTCCCGGCATGGAAAAAAAATATTATTGGTGAAATGTGGATGTCCCCTTTCACAGTGATGAATTGGCGGCCTAGGACTGGGTAGTGTGTCTGTTATGGATTTAAGGCACCACAAAAAAGAACCTCGTCCTTTGAATCCATAATAACTGACCTATTTTTTGTGTACTCTGGTTAAGTTGGTATGGATTTTTCTTTACAGAATGAAAGTTTAACAGTAATTGCTGCCAGGCGATAGTTGTCTCGTGTGAAATGGCTCTTAAGGTCAGAGTTTGAATTTTGGCTAGGTGTACCAAGGGTATTTTTTTCCTTCTCCAAAAGGTTTCACACAAATGTGAATACATTTATTCTAAATTATACCTTCCTCATCCTAACAACATTACTGTAATTAAATGCAAATAGCTTGATCAATGTTGAATGCATGAATAAAAAGTTTGTATTTTTTACATCACCCTTTCTACTGTGTTATTACTAGCCTATACTGATACTGGATACACTTCTCATAGCAACCAGTTGGTACAGACAAATTATTTCATGGTTCACAATATGTTCTTTGGTTCATCATTATAGGTATGAGAGAGATGATAAATTTCTCAATGATTTAATTGGAAAGAGTGCAATCAGAATATCCCAAGTTAGAAAATGTACACTTCACTCTAATTTCTCTTAAGATTGTTTACATCAAAAACATTATCAAGAGTTAGAAAAAGCAATAACAGCAATTCCAGTTCTCTTCTCACATTCAGGTATTGACCACAGTGCTTTGTGGTTAATTGTGTCTACTGTATACTAGAATTTAAGCCTTTACCAATATCTCCTTTTCCTAATTAAATGTTTGACAGGTAAATTTTCATCTCTACACATTGCCTTAATAAAATACCTTTGTAGAAATTATGTTTGCCTACTGCTCTAGAATGACCTCAAAAGATAAGTTTTACTATCATTAAATCACACATAACATTAACCCATTCACCACCAAGTATACAACAAAAACAAATATTTTATTTCTCCACCATGTCTCCTTACTCATTTGATTTATATGGATACAGCTATTTAATTTTGTAAACTGGGTCTTAGTACCCATTGAGGATATTCACATATTGCCACTAATAGAATAGGAATTAATAAGGAAAATTTTTGAGGAAATGTGCCCGCACTTTCATGGAATATAACTCTCATTATATCTGGCTGTGAGTTGAACTCTAAACTCTCTGTCACTGGTAAACCAAACTACAGTAGCTCCATGACTTCTTTGGTGCTGACTGACAGCTCACAGCTGAGATCTGATGGCTTTGAAAAGTTACCAGACCAAATTATGTATTCCTACGCCGAGCCATATGATCTGCAAAAACATGTGTTTAGCAGCTGTAACTTCTGACCGCTGTCAGTCAGCACCAAAGAAGCCATGGGGCTACTGTAAATAAGCTTGACATTTTAGACTGTGTGACCACAAGTGCAGGCGAAAATAAACAACAAACACTAATTGGCTGGTAATAATTATTAGTAGGTCGACTGCAGGAGCTAAAGTGGACTTATTTTCAGTGAAAGGTATTAACTCAATCCTTGGGGGGAGGCATTACCAAGCACTATATTGCGATTGATACAAGTTATACAACCCACACAGGTGGTCACGTTTTGAGCAAAGGAACCTGTCTCCCAATATGTGTGCAATGTGGGTGGTCTACCTCCAGAAATACTCTTCACATCCATAATCCATAGATTTAGAAATTAACAACAATGATGTTCTCTATGAGGCTATGGAGGAGGTTACATATTGATGAGTTACATACCCTGTACTCACCACAAGACAGTGTTAGCATAATTAAGTCTTGTAGATTATGGTGGGCAGGACATGCAGCACAAATGGGAGAATCTATAACCGTGTTCAGGGTATTGACAAGCAAACCCAATGGAAAGACCTAGATGTAGATGGGAAGATAACATTAGAATGGACTTGAAAGATATAGGGTATAATGAGGTGGACTGGATAGAACTAGTTCAATATAGGAACAGGTGGCAAACTTATGTAAGTGCGGAAATTAACTTTTGAGTTCCTAATGCCATAGAGTAAATAAGGTTTTAAGGGGCTGCCTATAATGCAAAGATAATGCTGCTCAGATGTTTAGTTTTGGTTAAATGTTGATAAAACTGTCTAGTTATTACAAAACTATCAATACTTAATGGGCATGTGGACAAAGTTTAAAATTTGAAATATTTACTTAGAATACTGTAGTTAAAAAGACAACAATATAATTTGGTTGCTCAGTAAGACCTAAATACCTGATAAACTTTGATTACTGGTATACATAAGTATAACGACTTGAATAATACAACTTAATAGGGGGATCACATACATTTTATTGGCATTTGTATTTTCCTTCGAGGTAGCAACTGCCACATTTTCTTTTGCAGTAATTCCATTACTTAATCAACTTGGAACTTTAGAGTTGGTTTGAAAGAGGGGACAGAAAGAATGGATTCGTGTACTCATCAGGTTAATCTTTCTTTTTTGGTCTAGCTTCTTCCAGTTGCATGGCTGGTTCAGTACATCCTGTAGTAGTTTGTGGTGCACTTTATTTAAAAACACTCAAAATATCTTCATACATATGCAATTTGATCCATTTTGACACAACCTTAGTGAGTGCCTTGTTGAAAGATAAAAAAAAGAGCTCAAGTCACTATGGACAAACAAATAAACCCCACAGTAGATCACACATGAAGGAAGAAAATGAAATTAAACTTCACAACCCGGTGCAAGAAAATAAATAGGAACAAAGGGAAGAAACTATGCATTGTTTGTGTTAAATAAGTTCATTATTTAGGTCTAGCACATCTAGCAAAAGTGAATCACCTAATCATTAAAAAACTTTATTATACTTTATAGTTTTTGGCTACCTACAAACTAACTTAATATAACTCTGTGCTTGGTTCTACACTTCCACAGCTGAGCATCGATATTTCATAATGGAAAACAAGAATAATAAGAATAATAGAAAATATATTTGCTAAAATCAGCTGGAATTGAACTGGGTCCTCCAGATTTGGGATCAACCACTTTAAGCACCTAGTCTCAGAAATGGGCATGCAATAAATATACCTGTATATTATTACGTTTAGGATCATGGTTAGCAACAGCATAGGGAGGTAGTTTAAAGGTAATGTAACCACATTGGCATGGAGCAAGGATGGGTAAACAACAGTGATAACATTTGAAAACCATCCTTAAAGCAGTGAGCTAAGATTACCTCTCTGTCAACTGCAATAAAAATCTGTAATGAAGCTGATGCCTTAAAACGTATGACCATCGATGGAGATATTTGTAATTCTATTAGATATAATCTAGAGGACGAGACTTAGCAGAACCAAAAAAGCACATCTCTTTTGTTACTTTTATTTTGTACTACGATTTATACAAAACTATTTTAGGTATATATTATTGCTATATTTATTCATGCAAAGTGGTGTTTTGTTGCCAAGCTATTTTTATGTAGAATTTTTAAGTTGATAAAAAATAACATTGCCAGTGCATCTAAAGTCCAATTTTTATAGGAAGAACAGTAGAATTCACCAACATTGATTGGAAGTTACTAACATTTAACATTATAGAAATATGTTTTAGTTTATTGATTTATTATAGATATTTCATCTAAAAGATTATAAAAAGACTTTTAATAATACCTCCTTATGGATCACTTAATGATTTATATTTCCATTACAGACTTTTAATGTAATACAAATTTAATAGTTTCATTCACGCCATATTGGCAACTTGAACTACAATAGTGCAGAGAGCTATAAATTAAATGTATTATATTTCCACATTTATCTTATTAGAACCGATAATTATAAACCATAAACAAATTATTATTTTGTAAACCTTAAAAAAAAGGCAAACAAAATAATTGTTTCAAATGAAAGTTATTTATTTTTTATACTACAGCAATGAACACCATTAGCTTAACTTTACATAAGTTGAAAGAGTAAAATATACCGCGTGCTAGCCAACGAGATTAAAAGCGTGTTTGTATAGTTTGTGTTTTAGCCTATTGATTATTGAAAAGATCAGATGAAAATTAACTGGTACATAATATAAATTCATTTTTTTTAATGCCGATAATTTGTTTAGTAAAAATTACTCTACTTTGAAACGTATGAGCTGTGATTTCTAAAGTGTATTTGGCAGTGGCTACTTTGTATAAATCTTTTTTGAACCACTTTATTCGTGTGTACGATTAATTACAAAGTGTTTGTGGCAGTGATATATATTTATGATATATTTAATTTTCAATTTTATGTTAATATATTTTCTAAATTTAATATTGCGTGTATCAAGAAAAGTAGTACAGTAATTTATTTTTATTATTATAATTTTTCTTGTTTTCAACACTTTGCTTATCAAAAGTGACAGCTGATAAACATAGGGTCTTTCAAACCATATGTTTTGGCGTAGGGATACATTCTAGAAATCTAGTAACCTTTCCAGAAATTTTCAGTTCTTCTTACCAAAATCAGACTGTATGTAGGAATGTGTACGAATTAATCTTTATGATGGAATGTATGTTTGAATATTTTAACTGTTAAGAATTGTACCCAGTCACTTCTCGATCCTCATCTTCTTACGGTGTCGTCCACGGCAGTCAGTTGTTTAGGTAGAGCATCTCGGGGTTATAAGTATAATGGTGGGGGTAGAGGTACTCAGCCGATTAAAAACATATGAGATAGTGTAGTATTTGAAATTTTAAGTTAACAAAAAGATTTACATACTGGTAATACGGCTAATTAATTTAGATTAACGAGTTAGTTACATTGATGAAGACAACTTTTAGCCACCTGGGCTAAATCTCCTCTCCCCCATCTCTACAGGTTGAAATGGTAGGTAGTTGTTACAGGTCTACTCTATTTTAGTGTTAACAGTCCTGTCTCCCGATCGCGTCTGTGTCGCGTCTGACGCTTCCCCTCCATATAAGGTAAAACAGAGATGCTCAAGCGAAGGCACTGATTGGCCAGGAGTCTGCGCCAAAACCTCCCCCTCCCCCGAAAGACCACACGTGTAAGCAACAGGTGCGTCTCCCAGCTTCCGGGTTCAGATATCACTACGTTGCACGATGCTTAAAATGAAAAGTAAAAGTAATAAATTTGGATGACTCTAATATTCCAACAAAGACTTTAAATAATGAAAAACTATAAGATTAAAAGTTTAAAGGCCTGAAAATGAAGTTAAGGAATTGAAATTTAAAACATGCATTGCTTACAACTTTGGTTATGATTTACATAACTTATAATTACCATAAAACCCCACACTTTCTTATAATTAACCATTTAATAGTAATAAAGAGAATTAAATTAGGCCTAGACGAATGGGAGTGAACAATGTATGTATCAGTTTAGTACTCTGAGTAGCTTGAGCATATTAATAGATAAACAAAGGCAAACTAATGTAAATTTAAACAAGAAATGGTTGAGAACTGGGCCTAAAACCCTGACCACTTTACAGAATGTGCAGGGAAAAAACTTTACATATTTCCACAATTGTTAACATTTCATGTTCAACATGCTGGAAAGACAACTGCATCAGAATCATATGAAAATTGTTCTATACAAAATACTTTTAGTGATAGGCATGTTAACATAAATGTGATATTAAATACTTGCTAATTACTTTTTTATTGTTTCTTGGAATTTTAACTACAAGTGTAATTTTTTGAATTACTCATTTTTAGATGTACAAACTACAATCTATACTTATAAAATAACATGTCCTGACTGACTGATTCATCATCACTGAGCGCAAACTATAAAGAATACAAGCATGAAATTCGGACTGTATATTCATTTTGTTATGTAGGCACTCACTAAGAAAGGATTTTAGAAAATTCCACCCCAAAGGGGTCAAAATAGGGGATGATAATATGTATGATAATATGTATGAAAGTCCGTCATTTTGAAAGTTACATAAACAAAATTTTGTATTTCGGTTATTGACGTAAAACAAATAAATACGTGTTTCAGGAATTTTGGAAATTTTATTTAATAAGGGATGAAAAAGGGGGTGAAAGTTTGTATCGGACTTGCATTATTTTTGATCTGAGGTCAAGTTATGGTCATCAACGTAACGTAATATTTTAAATTAATCTGTAAATACATATGTATATTTTCGTATTTGTATATAATCAACTTCCACGCGAGCAAAGCCGCGGGCAACAGCTATCTAGTATGGTATATTTTGTTATGACAGAAAAAATGGAAGAGTTTAAATGTGATGCCACTATAGAAAATGAAAATTATAGATAAAATCTGAGTAAAAGTAACACATATAACCCTTTATTACAGAAATTATACTGAGCGAGAGACGGGCATACGGCCTTGTGCACACACACAAACAAATAACATGCTATGATATTTCAGCTGTTGAAAGGAATTCAGCATATATTAATTTCACACACAGCGAAAAAAAGTAATCTGAATGAGTACTTTGCTTGGGATTTTCTAGTATTCTATTAATGACTGACAATATTGACTTTCAGATGTTGTGTCTAGAGTAGGATAGCTTTCAGTTGAAAAACTGTAGTTTTGGAATATATATATACACATGTCTTTGCAACACATCTTACTACTCATCTGATTTTTATTTATTTGTACAATGATAGGGTGGAGGGAGAGTAGGAAATAATTTAAGAAAAACACCCCACTACAATTTGTACTTTGATGTCTCTGTTAACGATAAATAAGATAAGTCAAGCTTGATGTTTAGTTTGCATGCCCACTGATACAATTTTTTATTTCCTTAGTTTTTCACCTTTATTGTTTACTTTTATTTATTAAAAACTTTGTAACAATAAAAATAGTTTGTAGGTAAAATTGAATTGTAAATAAATGTAAAATAGTTTAAGCTTCATTTTAATCTCTCTCTCTCTCTCTCTCTCTCTATATATATATATATATATATATAAAAAAACATTCATACTAGCCTTTTGTGTTATATGTTCATGTATTAATTAGGCCAATGGGTTTTAGGGATGAGGAAGGTTATATTTAGAGTAAGTGTACCTACATTTGTATGGAAAGTGGAAAACCATTTTGGAAAAATCACTCTCAGTACACCCAACCAAGATTCAAACCTCGATCTTCCTGTCATCGGAAGTCTAGTCTACTGCTAGTGAGTGGGCTTAGACCATGCAGCCACTGAATCATATTTAATTTACAGTAATTGCATAACTTGTTTAAGTTTAATATCTTTATTTTCGCTGTGTCTTAGCACCTGTTCTGACTATACACATATATTCCTTACGTTAATGGGATAGGGATGGAGAGGTATAATTTTAGTGTAAATATATCCAAAGTTGTGTGGAGGAAAAGGAATAATTTACAGGGGAAAGAAACATCAGTACACTTGACCTGGTTTCAAACCCTGACCACATCATCACTGAGTAACTTTATCTTCAACTCAAAAAACACAAATGACTCTCTCATATTAAATTTTATGAATAATACACAATTCTGGAACTCTTTGAAAACAGAAATTTTCTTTGGTGGAGTGTTTCTACAACCATATATATTATTTCGTTTCACAAATATTACAAGTTTTTACAATTGATTTATATGTCTCTATTAAATGTTTGCCCAATTTTTGCTTGCTTTTTTTTCTTATGTCAAAATATTTTAGATCACTTTTAATTGGTTATTTTGAAAAATTTAAGCTCAATCAAAGGTATACTTAGAAAAAAACTGCTTTACATTTATAAATAATTTAGGAATCACTCAAAAAATGAGGAAGGTTTTTAAGAGAAAATATACTAGGAGAGGAGAAAACACTTCAGGAAAATAATTACAATGTAAAAATAGACCCTTAGTGAATTTAAGAGAGCTTTAAACCCCAACCTTCCTTGCAACAATAACTAAGTACGACGCTAATCTGGAGCACAGGTCATCACATTAGTATTACTTTCTATTGCAATAAAACAAACTTTTTCACAAAGTGTATTATAACTTTGAACAAAATTTTCAAAAATAGGTTTTCAGTTAACTACCCTTAAGAAGTTTTCCTAGGAAAAACAAAAATATCATCTCCCAAACCTCTCAAGAAAGAGGGAGGAAGTAGGAGATACAATCTGATACTTTTATAAGTAGGGTACCAAGCCTCGGATTGAGCACTCATAAAAAAATAAAATTAGTAGTTTCACAAAGGGGGAGGGGTTGAACCCCCAAAACAGCCTTCACCCCCTTTCTCTTCTCTCAGTATGGCCCTGTGTGACATTGCAATGTTGGTAGGTGTGTCTTAACAAGGTGCTGTATGATAAAGATGTAAAGGAAAACGTAAATTCTGTGCCGCAACTGTTCTCTAAGTTGCCCTTTAAGTAGAGTTGGAGCTTGGGGTGAAACAGTCTATGATCTGAAGCCTAATGAGTTGAAGTGTTGCCTCTTGATTCCAGTCTTTGACCATGAAGTTGCGGGGGCTGGGGTGGGGGATGGACACGACCTGGGAGCACACAACATAAGATAGGTCAGGGTTGGTTTCAATGTTTGTGTGCACCACATCTCACTACCTGTTCTTGCTACATGCATATTTACTGATAAAAATAGAATTTAGAAGAAATGTATCTTCATTTGCATGGAGGGGAGTAGGAAACCCATTTAGGGAAGATTACCCTCAATTTACCCATCTGAGATTCAAACACCGATATAATCACCAGTAGTCTAGTCTAATGCAAGGGTGACATCTTATGCCATACAAAAGCAGGGTGTCCAGCGACCTGGAAAACAGGGAAAAGTCTAGGAATTTGATTGAATTACTGGAATTTTCACTTTCACAAAAACAAAAAAACACAATAGTCAAAATACTATTTTCTTTACAGTTAATATAGACCATGAAACTATTTTAACTCAAGAATATATCTAGATGCAGTTTTAACGGTAATTAACAAAAATATTATCTTTACTATCAATCCATCAATATTTTAACTCTGTTGTCCCAACTGAGTATGCTAATATCAATTTTCAAGGTCAAAAAGTAATTTTAAACTTGTCTTTTCACCACCCCTTCAGCACAAAGGCACCTCTTTAGCCAAAGTTGAATCATTGTTATGCACATGTGTGAGAATTGGTTACATTATAGGAAGACTAAACTAAAAAGGAATGTGTCTTAAAACAATTATTTTAAGCTGTACTGGTGTAAGGCAATATTTTAATGTCTCAATATGATCTCACTGAAATCTAACTTAGCTCGATCACACTACCCAATAGTCCATCCCTTTGAGTTGAATCCTTTTAACACCTGCATAGAGTGACATAATTTCAGAATGTGTATGTGTTTAAATATATTATTGCATTAAATTGTGATCTTAATAAAAATAATGTTTGAATATATAGTGACTGGAAAAGTCATGGAATTTTAAAATATAGTTTGGCTGGACACTCTGAAAAGTATATGGGTGTTAAAATAAAACACCCTTTTTAAATTAAATTTTCTCTGCTCACTTCTGAAAGCAGGACAACACTTCAGTTTTGCACATGTAAAGAATGATGTGGGTTGGAATAATCTTAACATTTGACCTAGCATTGCTGAGGGGTCTCCAGCTGGAATTTAGATTAGGGCCTTCAGTCGGTTGTGTATCTGTCTACTGAGCTAAGGGTCTGTGGTTAGATTCCTGGCATGGCCAAAAAATGTCACTTATGAAATGCGAGTTCCCTCCTTCACAAAAGTGAATTGGTGGCTAGGGGGCTGGATGCTATGATATAATCAGTTGGTTCAGAAAGTGCACGTTAAATACTTCAAATAAATGAAAAAAACAAAAACAAAAAAAAACCTTTATATGTAGAATTATCAGGTAGTTCAGAGTACATCAAAATAATGAGGATACACAAGATAATAGGGATTGTTATGTCCCTGTTCAACTCAAAGTAACCTTTTCGATGGCTGCGTCATCTAACACGCTACTTTCGTGTTAGATTAAAATGTCAAAGACAAGGAGCTTGGGGTTTGATCCCGGTCAGGTGCACTTGAGGTGATATTTCCTAAATGGTTTTCCATTATCCCTCCAAGCCAATGCAAGTTCACTTCTTCTAGCATTAAAAACTTTCTAATCCCTAACTCGTTAGAGTAATTAATACATAGGTGTATAACCCTAACAGGTAGTAAGATGTGCTAAACAAAAACAAACTCAAACTATCCATATGGGAATGTGTTAGTTATAATATTCTTGCTTCTTGCATTGAATGCCAACTCAATACTCCACAGTGACCATAGCCACCCTACCACAAATCCTTTAGATACCATGTTTTACTCAAAAAGTATATACTCTATTATAGGGATGGGCCCTTCAAACCCCTTGAATGCTTAAGAATATTAGCAAGCTTGAAAACAAATATTTCAGATTCGAGATTCAAACTTAAAATAAATAAATAAATAATAATAATAATAAATGAGCTTGAATTTTTTTAACGCTATTATAATGCTTATTACAGTAGGGTCTTAGTAAAAAAAAATAAAAAAATGTACAAGCCTAATGACCAAAACCTAGACTATTAATTATTAGCCATTAAACTGAATGTAAATTCATTTTATTACAAAAGGAGTTAACATTTAGGTTCTGTTTTTATCGCCTATAGCAACACAAGAATTAATGAGAACAAAATTAGAAGTGAAGACAGTAAATCAAATCAATCAAGGATCATTCACCTCTTATACATATCATGTTTTCTATGATTTGTTGGTAAAAATGGTGATTCAGGTTTAAGAAAAATTGGATTCTACACATCTATAGTAAATAAAAAACTTCTTTTAGTTCACATGAAGGTTATATTCAGAGTATGTGTACCTGCATTTGTGTGAAGGGAGAGTGGAAAACCAGTTTTGAAAAACCGCCCTCAGTACACCTGACTGAGATTCAAACCTTGATCTCCCTGTCATTGACAGTCTAGTCTACTACAATAGTAGCACATTAGACCATGCAGCCACCAAAGTGGGTGATGGCATAATTAATATGATAAAAGGGACGAGGTGAGTTGATTAAATGTACCCACATTATTGTGGATATGGGCTAGAAAACCACCACAAAGTGCACTTGGCTGAGAGTCAAACCTCCCTGTCATCGACAATTTGGGTGTTGATTCTGTAAGGAAATATTGGTGTCACTAAATTAACTAGTCACACTACTGTTGCTAATTAATAATCGTGCAGATCTACTAAGAGTTAAGGTCACTTAGTATTTTTAAGTTAACACCTTTACTATCACGTGTATGGTCCTTTGATGTCATTACAAAAAAGTATGTTTTAACAATATGGAAACTGTTTTGGCCATAAGGAACTTTGACCAAGGTGAGAGAAATTGACAAAGGCATATTAAATTACTTAGAAAACAAATTTAGAACACAATGGATTATTTGCATATTTGTAAATACATTATAAATTATATTATTTAAATTGAAAAATTGACACCTGGACTTGAGAATCGAACCCGGGACCTTTGACTTAGTTTGCCAATGCTCTTTCCACTGAGCTATCCAGGAAGTGTCATGTGCCCAGGGTCATTCTTCACTCATTTTAAGCCAGAGTCACTAATGAATGTGTAGAAGTCATCAGTTACATAGAGTGATCAATTATGATCGCAAACTATCAGATAACGCAGCCACTATTGACTTGGGAGGGCTTTATGCTGCCAATGGTTACAACGATAACCATACAAATATCATGATGGATTAAATACTCAAGTTATTATAGTTGTTAATACATGGTGTCTACTCAACTTGACCATTGAAATCCCCGACCTTTTCCCTGATTTCCCCTGATCATTTCCTAAAATTCCCGACTAAAAATTTTTCTATTAATCTTTTTATAAATAATAGTAAGATATAAAATTTGAATGATTTTTTTAAAATTTGTATTAAAATGGTTTACTAGGAATTAAAAATATATTACACAACTACAAACCAAAAAATGACATAATTTACTAATTTAATGATTACTGTATATCATTTTCCGGGATTTTTATTGTGATTTACCTAATTCCCGGCTAATTCCCGTTTTTTCACGATCACTTCAAATTCCCGGCTAATTCCCGTTTTCCCTGATTTTCCCGGATGGTAGACACCCTGTAATAGCTTTTGTTATGTTGTTTGGCAGTATAAAGCCCTCCCAAGTTGAAAATGTTTGTGCTATTTGCCTGTGAATGCCTATGGTAGTGCATGTGCAGTGACATATGACCACTACTAGCCTACCTCATTGTGGGCCACACTGTAGTTGTGAGCAAGTTTAACAAGTTTAAGATTTGAACGAATAAAATAAACGGGAAAGAAAAACTTTATTTTGACTTTTTATATATGTAAATACAATCCAAATTTTGTTCCTAAAATAGATTGTGATTATTTAAATCACAACTCAAAATATTTATTCAGCCTAAAAAGAGAATTGCAAGCAAGCTTAGACATTATTTATATTTGTCCGAAAGGTTTATTTTTCTTTCAGTTTTTGACAGAGATCTTTTAGCGGTCTCTTTAATAAATTGATTTAAACCAAATTTATATCTAATTATCTTATTTTTTTGAAATCCCTTTCAAAAATTTGGGTGTGGCTTGGATTTGAATTAATATAGTATTTCATTGTGAAATATTGAGGGGGACAGTC
>CABFVZ010002092.1:18547-36642 GCA_902151445.1 Timema monikensis | reverse complement strand
TTTTTTTTTTTTTTTTACATATATGATTTACAAATGTGGCTTTCTCATTCCCGCTTTATGCTATTAAGGGTCAGATTCCCTAAACCACCTTCATACCTAACCATTAAATCAAGCAATTAATAGGCATAATGTTAAACAAAATAATGATAAAAAGCTTAAACTTCACTGTAAAATGTGTGCACACCCTGTTGAATATATACCTTGAACTCTGCTGGTGTGATGTTCTTCCCTGAACTAGACAGGAATGCCAGAGGGCAGTAGTTGTAGACGAAAGCATGCTGAAAGAAGTGTTGAGGCTCTTTGCATAGCTCCTGAAAGAGCCCCCAAAACTTTCGTCCACTAATTTCACTGCGGTGACATGCCAGTCCAAGCACAGGTCTACTCGGATGTTCCTTGATGGGGTGTCCCACCTCCCCTGAAAGTCTCATCCAGTCTCTCACTACCTTCACCTCACCGAATGGGACCTGCACCGCAGAACAAATGGTGTTCTTCCAGAATTGGTATGATCCAATACCTTAACTCAGTTACTCTAGTGTCTGCCTTATCATATAGTTTACCAGACTTGATTCTCAAAGAGACCCATAAATGAACAACTATGAAATTTGGTTTGTTCTTTTTGATAGGCCTATGTTGTAAAATAGCTCTGGAGTTTGGAAGAATTAAGTTAACCTTTATATCAAATACAGGTATTAAATGTGTATATAAAATCTGTGCTAAGGTTTTGTTTTTCTTAAAATTAATTTAGGGGTGTTTTAATGTACATTTTCAGAACCAAGAGATAATATCAGTACATGGCTTACAAACTAATAACTATAGAACAGACTCAACACCTAGTCTTTTGGACATCAATTCATCACTGTTACAGGGGAATCCCAAATTTTTATAACTTATATGTTTTTCAGCCATGTCTAGAATCAAACTTAGGACTCTTAACTAAACAGGCAAAAACACTATCTGACACCTGGATAGATATAGGATATAAACATATATATTGAATAAAAATCCCAACTGCAGGTTGTTGTCAGTCATTAAATTTCTGGCCCTTATTGTAGGTCAGGTATGCTAATATTGCCATTATAACTCTCCAGACACTAGTCTTGTTACGTACCCCTGTCTGTGACATACCCCATGGTCCTGGGTTCATACCCAGGAACAGAATCTTCTTGGCTGACTGGCAGAACTTGCGTGTAAACTGTGCGTGCAAATTGTAAGCATATTCCACAGGATCATAGATGTATGCTACATGTTGGTTGTATCGTAGTGCTTTCATTTGGGTAGACAGCTGAAGTTCTATTGTGAGGAACTGGTCCGACAAAGATATCTCATTGCTTGGGGTGAAGGACATCACTGTTTAGTTTATATTTATATTAAAAAAAAATGTTGATCCCATTTAATACTGGGCATAATTTTTACTGTTCAAATTAAATCATTAGTCATCAAATAATTCAGCCCTTCTTTTATCTGAAAAAAACAAACTTTTTTGAGATAATTGGCAGCCAAAGAATGAGCTACTATTATTAATACCCACATCAATGGGTGCACAATTCTAAGGCATTAGGATTACAATAGACTGGATTGCTGGTGACGAGGCCAGGGATCAAATCCCAGCTGGTTGTTCTAAGGGTAGTTTTTTGTAAATCACTTTTTACAAACAGTTGAAACTATATTTTCTATAAATTCTATCTTTTTTTTATATATTTCTCCCAACAATGTAATTAAATATCGATAGTGTGAATGGGTAGAAAGATGTAGGTAGTGGAAAAAAATAATTAATAGTTATTAGTTAACACAGAATCTAATAATGATTTTATTCATGGTGTAAGGATGAGGAAAGTAACCAAGGAATTGCACCTGCATTAGCATGGAGATGAAGTTAAGTACTTAGCAGCTCATGTTGCAAGAAATTTAGGAAATAAACTTGTTTGCTATGGCTTGAGCAATAATATAAAGCTAGTTGTGAATCCAACATAAGTTCATTATTTAAATAAATATCTAATGTGGTGGATATGAAAACAACATTTCTTGCAGATTTTAAGAGGATTGATTGCCTATAGTGTCCGAAAACTCAAAGGTATCACAAATGTTCAGATATCCAATTACAGTAGGCCTACTTATTTATAAACTGGTTTGTTTTTAAAATATCGGTTACACCAAACTAGAGGTGAAAGATATATTCATGTCTTTAAATAATTAAAATCCCATTTTAAGTTTTATATTTAAAAAAAAAAATGTATGAAAAGGTAAAACTAGCTCATTTTCAAGAACATTTTATGCAACGAGTATAAGTTTTGATATCAAAGTTAATGATTATAAACATAGATATAGCCTTCCTCACACAAATATAATAACTTTTTAACATGGTCACAGTAAAATATTCAATGATAATTGAGGATTGTTTTAGTGGTTTTAAAATTTTCCTTGAATTAGGTGGTAGGTACCTTTTTTTAAATTATATCATCACCGTGTCTTATTACCTATTCAGGTTGTTTGTATATGCTAATTAGGCCTACTCTAATGGATTAGGGATGAGGAAGGAAGCACTTTAGAGGTAATTTACCAGCACTTGCGTGGAAGGATAGTGGGAAACCATTTAGGAAAAACCACCTTCAGTAGACCTGACCAGGATTAGAACCCTGATCTCCCCATCATCAGCAGGCTAGTCTAACACTATAGTGACACCTTACAACGTTCGGATACTGAAGTGGGTGGCGGTCACCCTTAAAGTGGGAATGTGCCACAACACTAATATACACACACTTTGAATGTTCTAAAATTTAAATTTAAGCCCATATCAATTTGAACTATTATTAGGTGTACAGCCCAAACGGGTAGTAAGACGCGATTCTAAAAATAGTTACTTACCTCAGTGGCCACATGGTGAAAAATGTCTCGCTCACAAAATACTGGACTGCCAATGACTGGGAGATCAAGGTTTGAATCCCGGTTGGGTGTACTTAAGGTGGCTTTCCTAAATGATTTTTCACTATCCCCTCACACAAATGCAAATACACTTCTAATAAATTTGACCTTCATCATCCTTAACACCTTAGCATAATTAGTACATATCCGTGCATCCCAAACTGGTTTTAAAAATAAATTATGATTGGTATTTTGTTCTTTTTATTTTATATTTATGGTCAAACTAGGCCATCATTATGATATTGAGCACTTGCCGCATTTTATTGTACTGAATACATAATCGGAATTTTAACTCAGCCAGGACCACACATTGGTGGAAGAGGGGTGTTCTTTTGGGTTCAAACCCCTCCCTAAAGTATTAATAATAAGGTAGGTTAGTAGCTTATTGGAGACTTATACATTTCATAACAATCACAATTTGATTGTCTCTTTTTGTTTCCAGATTGTAAATAGTAATTATATTATGTTTGTAAACTCCTGTGTATTTCTGCATGCACATGCCTTGTATGGCAGGATGTGCAGCTCTTTTTTTTGTGAGTATGCATATGCATGTGTTTTATATTACTGAAGCTGCTGAACCATGTACAGCAATCACAATTGTTGATCACAGGAATTTACACATACAGTTGATTGATGTATTGTTGGCACACCCACATTTAATGTTAATATAACTTCAAGATTGTTTCAAGATCAATTGATTGTTAAAAAAAATAATCTTGCACATCCTGTTGGTGGACTTACCAGTGAACCACTACAACTAAAACACCCTTCAAAACATTTATAGGCATGGCCCTGAAAATCTATTTTAAGTCCCTTAAGCTTCTATTGATTATGATTAGCAGAAGGTACAGGAAATAGGGGCAGAGACAATAAAACGAACAAACACAAAATTACTTTTACAATGAAACGAGGACCACAGTTACTACTTTCAACCACTGCTAATGGGAAACAAGTAATGGCCACATCTTGAAGAAAATTGATGGTTACCTACTTCCCAATTCCTCAACATGGGTTTAATTACATCAGAATTCTTCAGGCACAGGTATAAAATGTACACTGCGCTCCATTCTGAGTTCAAATGTAACAAAACCTAGGTAAAGTTTCTTTGAGAGGTAGCTGCTATTCATTTGTCCAGTTGTAGAAGAGTAAAGTGTGTTCCTCTTTGTCCGGTAGCAGCAGTGAAAAGTGTGAACTGTGTTCATCTTTGTCCAGAGACTGCAGTGAAAAGTGTGAACTGTGTTCATCTTTGTCCAGAGACTGCAGTGAAAAGTGTGAACTATGTTTGTTTTTGTCCAGAGACCGCAGAGTAAAAAACTTTGCTATTCTTTTAGTTGTATAAGCCATTTTGTATTTGTTGAGTACCTACACTACTTTTGGTCCTATCGGGTTATTTCTTCCATATAGGTCCATATTGTAATACAATGGTGCTTCGAAGAGTTAAAAAAAAATCAGCTTTTCTTAGAAAGTAGTTTAAAATGAAATTAAAGATATAAGTCTAGTGTGCATTCATCAGAATTACACAATGTTACCTCTATTCAATTGTTATTTTATCCGAATATGTCCTATCATATTTGTATAATGCAAGTCTTATTCATTTTAAAATTTCAAAATTTGTTTTTTAAACTATTTGAGCTGGGATTTAAATAAGTAATTTGCTATGTTTCTGACACCAATTGACTCTCGTTCAGTCTTTTTAACATTTGACCATAATCTACCATGTCAAAGCCCTTTGAGAGAACAAAAGATAGCCCTGTACTTTAATTTTGCTATATTTGTTTAGTATATTTTATAAAACAATTACAGAAGTTTTGCCCTTTCATTAAGAACTCTTAAGATTATATTTAAATAGTTTACAAAGGATCTTTTCATTAATGATCCAACCAAACTAATTTTTGCAATGGTAGAACAAAGCTAAAGTTTTCTACTTTACATTTTACACTTCTAGAATACTCAAATGTTTTTATTTTGACTATTTTATCTGATCTGAGAACAGCCCCTTGCAAGAAATACTTGCATTGTTAAACATGGACAAACTTGTTATGCAAACCACATTGAATAATGCAACAATGAAATAGAACAAAATAATTATAGAATAATTGATTGTGCTTAGTCATAATCGTCGAATAAAAAATAAAAATAAGGGCACTGCAAGTCTTTTTATTAAATTGATAAACCTTTTTTGTAGAGAGTGGAAAATAAAAAATTAGTTAGGGTGAGGTGGTATCTACATCTGGTAGAGCCAAACTTGCAGACAAATTCCAAATGCTGTAATAAATTTAATTTGTTTATAAATTAAAATATTACATTACATACTAATACATGTGCATAATTTTGTTTGCTTAAAGAAGATATTTAAAATCAAACAGTACGTGTATAAAACTTATATAATTAAAATACATTAATAGCCTTCTCTATTTCAGAATCAGACCTGCTCCCTGTCTAACCAACATACCCATTTTATTACCAATAATTTAAGAAATATTGAACAGATTGTTTGCTGTTAGAATCAAACAAAATGTTTAAAATAAATAATATTAGTATATAATGCTTCTCTATCACTCTTATCGATCACTAAACCCAAAATATTATTAAAATTGCAAAACAATGTACTCCAAAAACAAAAACCCTGACTTTTGTCACAATGAAAAAATCCCATTCTTCGTGATTAAAAAAATGTAAAATATAGTGCGCTCATTGATTAGCTTTCATTGTTGTGTTGAGAGTGTACATTTGTAATGTCAAATTAAATTTTAAATACATAATTTGTAAGATTAAAATAAATTCGCTTGAAATGTGTTCAAAACAAGGTAGACTTCCTATTATTCATAACTTTTTTTTTGTGGAACTTATTTTAGCCTATGCACTTTTTCGACTAAATATTAATAATTCCAATGTTTGAGCTAATTAAATTTTAATTTTTATCGATTGTTTTGAATTTATTTTAAACATGTATTTTCTTACACATTAATTTGTTTACATACATATTAAAACGACGAAATAAACACTTTCTTCTCTACATTAGTAGTGGATTCGTACGCGGCTGCCATTTTGATATGAATATCTGGCAATTGTTCTCTAGTCTTCTCAAAATTGTGCATTAAATTATAGTCAAAATCTCCTCATAAATCTCTTACTTGTAAGAGAAAAATACTTTATTCAAGTAAATCCAACTTATGAAAAACCCATTATTACGTGCACTCTTTTCCGTTCCAGTACTATCAACAAAATACACCAAGACCAATATTAGGTTATGTTTGTTCAATTTGTTTTATTAGATATCTGATGCAAGTAAGTACTTTAAATAAAATATAAAGATATTTGATAGTTTCTATATCATTATTATTTTGATCTGTATGTTAAATTACATATGTTGAATTCATTGAATTACCAAATGAATGCAATAGTAAAACCAATTCCTCTCTTGTCACTACATTTGTTTTTGTAGTAGTTTGATTAATTTCACGGTTACACCAATAACATTATTTTGTCTAGTGGTCCCTAACAGTAGAGTTGTCATTTTAATCTAGTGTTTCATCGTTGATTACCACTCTTAGTGTTAGCACAAGATAACACACTGGGTTGGCTGATTACTTCTTTTGTAAAATCAAATTAGTATTAACCATGTTACGTGCATATTTAATAAGAATTGACTTGATTAAAATGTTTAAAGCTAGTAAAATAATCACGAAATTACTAATAAGTAGGCTAGGCCTACTTATTTGCATAACAAAATAGGGAATTTAGGTCTATCCTCATGATACAAAAGGCTATGTTTGCATTTTGTCCAATGCTTGGCCTAATTATTTGAAAGGACAACAGATCTTACTTAGACTATCATTCAATTTTTATATTACATGTACCTATGTTAGCTTAATCCACATTGCAATTAAAGTATTAACTTAACTTGATTTCTTTAGTCATGTATTTGACATGTATTTTCTTAACCAACTGATTATATCAGCACATGAATTACAATAAACTCAGTTCTAGGCCTATAACAGACACGACAACCGGTATTCAGGCCTTTAATTAATGATTGCGGAACGGGAAGCCACAATTTCACCACTATACTTATTTTGGTCCTACTGGAAATCAGACTCGATGCTTAAATTTTAGTAGGCAGACACACTATGGTGTTATTATTATTATTGTCTTTATTTACATGGCAAAATTAAGGCATAAGCCTTCTCTTACATTTAACCATGTTTTAAGCTAACACCACTACATTTATCAATTATCATTGAATAAAACACAGGATACAATATTTGAGGAAAACATAGAGCAACAGTAAAATAACAGTCTAGAGATAAATATATTAACCAAGCCCTAAACAAATGACTAAAATAAAATAGCAAAATCTTCACATATAGGCTAAAGTATTTTGAACATGTGTTTCGAGAATGTAGGGTAACCAGCTTATCATAATGTATCGTATTTCACTTAAGAAACCAAATAACTAAAAATTTAATATCATTACCTATTGGTATACTCACAAGAAAAGGGTGAATCCAACTATACCATAGACTTATTATATTTATTTAAAACGGTTTTATTTTTAAAACATTTAGACAACTCAATAAAAGTCCGAACATAATCATACTAGACCAACACATTGTTTGATCCATGATCCCTTACATTATTATACCGTCTTATGGTACCTAAAAAAGTAAGTTAAACTAGTTTATTTTGAGAATATTGAAATTTTAATTTATTAGCAAATGGAGCGGTAGCAAGATTAGATCAAGTCAGCCGAGTAATTAGGTATCTAACATGATTAAAGTTAGGCTAATCTAGGTTGAAAAGAAACCTTAATAATATATTTAAATACATTATTTAGCCTTAAAATATATATTATTACTTTATTTGAATATTTGACTTTCATTGAATGAATTCTGTTAGGTTTAGTTGCTCATGGGCCTATATTTTCATGTTTTCATTATAATTCTAATGTAGCTGAGTATGAGTTTGCTGGATGTAAAATCACTAGTAGATGTGCAAGAGTATTTTTGTTTCAATAAGAAAAGATTAATTCTGTTTTCAATAAATTTGTGTGTTGCAAGAGAGAGTAAAGTGTGGTCTCAGCAGAAGATTATTGCACATTAATTGGCTCTTTGGGCCTAATAGTAAAGCTAAATGGTTGCAATTTTACAGATATTTCAATGATATTGGTTTCTGTGTCAATTAGTTGAGTTTGGTTTTGACTTATTCATTATAACAAAGTTTTTTAATAATCTTTAGTTTAGTATCATTGGACATTTTTGTGTGTGATGTTAGTATATGATTTTTGGATTTTAGAGAAAAAAAATTTGCCTAAAAGTTATGATCCTCAGGTTTTGTCCCTGAAAATAGTCCTGGATGTAAAATAGTCTCAATTTTAAAAGTAAACACACCTAACTTTACTACTGCAGTCTACAATTGGGTATATTAATTTTTCATCTAAACCTATTAAACTTAATCATCATTTTCAACATCATTGCTTTTTATAGTCTTATCTAAGTGTTGGATGTAACTTTCAGACACTTTCGAAATACATAATGGCTTGAAACAAGGAGATGCACTTTTCCCATTTCACTTTAATCTAGCATTAGAGTTTGCTACCTATAATACATTCACGACCTTAGTTTAGTTGGATGACAGCTCATAAAGTTACTAGAAATAGTCCCTAATATATCCCTATGCTAACAGCTGGCATCTGTCACTTTGGATAGTTGTAATGAAAACATATGGTAATGTATGAATGTGATAATTAACCACAGTAATTTAGGCCAATATTATTTATATATTTATTTGAGATCGGTTACAAAGCTTATTTATCGTTTTATTACACTTAAAAAAATTATTATTCACATTACTTTCACAAAAAACATAGCATAGCTTCAAAATGGCGATTGACAAAATAAAACCATGTGATTGAACGTGACAGAAACAAGTTCTTTACAATGATGCACCCATGCAGTGGATGAAAATATTTTATTCAGTTAAATATTTTGAAATACGATAAAATAATTATAAAATGATATATTATAAATATAAAAATTGACAAGTATTTTCTCTTTTACAAATAAATACAATGCATGTATTAAAAGGTATTAATGTATGCACTATATTACACATTACCAATAACATTCTGAAACTAAGAATAAGGACCTTTAATTATGTTTAAAATATTGTTTCGGACTGGGTAAAAAGAAATGATCAAAAGTTATGAAACAACGTAAGAAAATTTAAGTTTACATTATTTTAAATGTAAAATATAACATGTAATTAAAAAAAACTTTCATAACAAAACAGTGTTTTTTACAAGGGTTGACAACCCGAAACTTAAACATATGATTTTTGAACTGTCATCCAGGTAAAAACCTCTTGAACGGAATATAGGATACATTAATGCAAGAGAGTAGGAAAGGCTTGACAATAAACAGTAGCCTGCAATACACTTATTAGAATACACAGCTGATTTATATTTTTCATGTAAAAGTCGGCGTAAGGAATCTGTCGTGAGAAATGTAGACATTTTACTAGAAGCCAGCAGGGAAATATATGTCTAGGAAGGGAACGCTGAGAAGACTAAGTACATGGCTACACAGATAACACAGATTGACAGTGATGGTTAAGAGCTAACTGTGAACAACCTATCATTTGGTAGGGTTAATGAGTTCATATATTTAGGAACAAATTTAACTATTAATAACTATATTAGGGTGTAAATTAGGAACAAGAATAGAGTTGAGAAAGGCATGCTATTACTCTATTAGAAATATGTTATCATCTAGCCTGTTGTCAGGGGATGTAAAACTCAGAATATACAAAACAATAGATTTACTGGTTGTTCTTTATAATTGTAAAATATGGGCTCTTATCTTAAACCTACATGGCGAGAAGAAATTTAATGTACTCGAAAACAAAGTACTTTAGAAAATATTTGGCCCCAAATGAGATGAAGATAGTGGAGGAGGCTATGTAATGAAGAGTCACATGCCCTGTACTCATCGCCAGTCATTGTTAGCAGGACTGTGGACTCAAGGTACGCCAAACCTTCAACTCAGATTTCTTTATTTAGCTATAGTCCAACTCCAACAGAAATGGCTAATGCATATTAACTAGTAATAATAAATTAACTCAAATAAAATGATCTTATTCAGATTACTTCATGGAAGCTTCTCTGGCATTGTGATTTTATATTTTGTATAAATTTGTCAAACAAAAAATAAATAAGTATAAAGTCTAAAATTACATATTCACCATATTGTTATAAGTTTTATTTTGAAGCCGAAGGCGTAGTCAATATATTTTTACTGACTTTTACTTTACCCAAAATTGCTTACATCTCAGACTCCACAGTCCTGATTGTTATATTGGTGATAAAGTCTCACACATTATGGTGAGCAGAACATACAGTATGACTGGAAGAAACTGGAATTATTTTCAAGCTAGAGCTTATTGACTTTTAAACCTAATGGTAAGAAACCAGTGGGAAGACCTAGACACAAATAGGAGGGTAACATGAACCTGAAAGAGATAGGGTGTAATGAAATGGACTTGATAGAACTTGCTCAAGATGGAAATAGGTGGTGTACTCCTGTAAGTGTTGCAATGAACTTTTGACTTTCTAATTCTTTAAAGTAAGTAGTTAAGGAAGGTAACTATACATTAACATTAAGATAAAATTAGAGTGATTTGGTAACTTGCATATGTATGAAAACCACCTTCTCTGATCTCTTCTGAAATTTGAACCCCATTTTCTCCATCAATGGTAAAACAATCAAACAGGGAATCATTAATACCTTAGACTTCACAACGATTTATGGGGGTAGTATAGATCAACCTACCTACTGTACTTATGCTTCTGAATAGGTTGTATTAGAAAAACCATCACTAACTTAAAATGGTAGTCTAGGGGTTAAGTATTGGACTTCTGTGCTATGGATTCGGGGTTCAATCCTCGGTCCCGGCATAGATTTATCTGATTACCAAACCCTTCCTTCACCTCTGGCAAGACGTTTATTAATCACAACTTGTGAATGTGTAGAATGCCAGGCCTCCACCGTGGTTCAGATCCTACGTTTAACAGTCGGTCTCCCATTTCATCTCACAATCACCCTACCATTACACATTAGCATAAGTGCGTACAACCCGAACGGGTAGTAAGACGCGGTGCTAATAATAATAATGACAACTTAAAATGTATTATTATAGACATTTAGTGTAGTTGAAATTACAAGCTAGCCGGGGTCTACTATTTATACAATAATTAAATTAATCCAATTTAGAGTTAATAAACTAGCCTTTTGAGTCATTAACAAGGCTTTAAATAATATTTGATTAAAAAAAAGTATAAAATGAAAACCTATAGGATGCTATTATATCCTTAAAATTGGCAAACATTTGATGAAAATATTTAAATATATGTTTATTAATTTGTTTTATAAAAGTAATAAAAAATACTGTATGAGACTGTGTGGTTAAATGTCCACAGCTCACACTATGCAAGTGAAAAAGCATCTAAGCAGCTTAATATGATTTTGATAAGTAAGGATTCTATTAGGAGGCATCCCCCCCAACCAATAATCTTGAGTAGTATTTTTTATTTGGGTAATAAGGTGAAAATATATGTCAGATTAAATTATTGTTTCTGTGAGTCAACAAATTTCAACTCTTTCGCCTAGAGTGGCCTAAAGACACATAAATCGTTTCTTGAAATACAGTATCTACTGTACAGTAGCTTATATGTTGTTACCAGTAAAAAAAAGTAGGCCTGGCCTAATTTAAAACTATATAATTTGCACTAAAACTAACACAATATTTTTTTATAATAAATAAAAGTAAAAATACATTTATTAACTAAAAATATGAAAATATTTTATTGCATTTTTCATGTAAAGATATTCAAAACTACACAATTTGTGTGGATACATTCATGGGCATGGATTTTTAGGGAAATTTAAAAAAATACATAAAAGTTAAATCCAAGCCCTGGTCATTTTATAGTGGAATGCTTCTATTTTACTGCTAAATGTTGGCAAATGTGTTTTTGTAATAATAAATATGGGTTGTACCACTCCAGATAACATGGAACACTTCAATAAAACACAAGTTTACACAAAACATTGAATTTATTGTTGCCCAAATGAGCTAGAGTGGTCGGCACTGATTTGCACCACCAGTCGAGGATGTCAATTCACCCTCTTCACTTAACAAAACAACTCTGATTGCTCACATACACCATATTAGGTCCTTACGCCAACTACCAGAACTACTTTTTTCCCCATGGGGAAAAAACCATCTGCGAGCTGGCCAAGCGGTCTCGTGAAGGCTTAGGGAAAAAACTGGGCGTCTGATGATGTAGTGTCGGCACACCCTCCCCTCCTTCAGTTGATAACTAAGAGAAGAGGTAGTTCGAGTATACTTTGACAAGGCTCACTAATTACAAAATTTTACTTATATATACACTATATATATTATATTTCTTAAATTCTAACATTTTTGAATTCATCGATCGATCAATTTTGTTTAGTCTTTGACAAAAACGAAAGCTTATATTCTACTTAGATCACAACAATACAAGATTTTGGACAATAAGCATGAAACATATGGCTATACAAACTTGGCTAACTTATGTAAGCACATATTTAAATATAGTAACTATCATAGAAGCGCATACCTCTATTTTAACATATTAATGCCTATAGACACGTGCACACTTTATTAGCATGTTAAATATAATAATTTTGTTAGAGGCAAAGGGTTGTTCCAAGAACTCCTAATAATTTTGACTCCATTGGAAATGTATCCATTGAAAAACAGTATGGAACCCCAGAAGGTGACAAAAAGGAGGAAATCGCATCACGTGAGGTGACAAGGTTTTAATTGACTCAGATGAGCTTTTCTTGTAGGTAGGCCTGTCTCTTGGCCCCTCAGCTGAACCGTGACTGGTGTCAGAAAACGTTCAATCACAATTACAGTCGGCTCAGACCATCTTTAGCAGAGCTTGGCGGCTATCCCTTTGACCACTTTGCTAAGATGATGAAATCTATACACTACCTTATCTCCCACCTTTTACGGTATAGAGTACCTGCTTTGGTTTTAGCGTTTAGCCACCACCTCATGGGCACTCTTCAGCTCTGTCCAAGCTTTCTCACATCTTTCTCGTGGGGTTTGACTAGATTCTTTTTCCCACTTGACAGAAAAGTTTCCCACTCAAGATTAATGGGTTGAATAGGGTCGTAGCTGAGCAACACTTCATACAGCATACTCTTATGACTTTCCTGAAGGGTAGTATTAAAGGCTAGCTGAAGCCACGTGAGGTTGGATTCCCACTGCCTGTGATGGTTGTTGTGGAACAAGCTTATTGCACTTTTCATGTTTCTCTGGAAACGTTCCATGTGAGAGGAGTTGAGATAATAGGGACTTGTTGTGAAGTGATGTATCCCTTTCGCAAAACCCATGTCTCGTAAAGCATGAGATTTAAATTGACTAGCGTTATCTGACACCAAGTTAAACAGTAATACAAAAATTCTAAATATTTCCTTGCCCAATGCTCTCATTTCGAAAAGGCATCTAATGCCATAAACAGGTAGGTGTGACTTTTTTTAGTTCGTTGTAGGGTGCTAAAGAAATCCACAAATAGTCTTTCCATCAGGAATTTGGCCATGTCTGACGTAAATTCTCCATATTTTGTGTTTGGGCAGATTTCGAACGTAAACACGTTTTGCATTTACCGACTAGGTCACGTATCTCTTGATCCATCCCCTTCCAAAAAATAAGATTCTAATTTTCACAATAGTTATTGCTTTACTTATGTGAGCCCCTATGGGGCTGGAGTGATAATACTTAAATAATATATGGATATGTTTTGGAGGCACTGCTACTTTCCATTTTGACCTTGCTAACGGTTTGATTAGAAGGACTCTATCCTTTGTCTTGAAGTCGGGCACTGTCTCTCCTTTAGACATCTTTCTGTAAATTTCCCCTAAAATAGGGTCATCTCGTTGGCATTCTCGAATGGGTGTGAAACCAGCATGCGTCCTAGTAGCATCAGGGATGCGGTGGGTTCCACCTCATCATTCAGGGTGCTTTGTTTTCTTTCTTCGAATTCCTCAAACAAGCGTGACAAACCATCCACGAAGATTCTCCCTCCTTTTACAGGGACTACAACAATATTCAATGTTAACAACTGTGCTATCCATCGACCTATCTTTTCTACTTGGCATGGATGCTGAAGTAGCCAAGTTACGGCTTGGTTATGGCAATGTAGTTCGAACTTGCTGAGTTCCAGATACTGCCTAGACTTGTATATCCTAAAGATTATGGCCAGCATCTCTAGTTTATATGTGGGATAGTTGTTCTTATGTTTGTGCAATGTACGACTAGTGTATGCATTCGGTTGAAAATTCCCTTTGGTCATTTGTCCTAGCATGACTCCCAGTCCTGTCGAAGATGTGTCTGTTTGTAAGACAAATTTTCAGCTAAAATTGGGTAATTTTAATAGGGGTGGGCAAGTTAGTAATTCTTTAAGTTTTTGGAAAGCGTCTTTGCTCTCCTCCGTCCACTTCAGGGTCTTTGTGTTTTTCCTCAGTTGGAATAGTGTGTAGGTGACTGATGATAGGTTGGGGATAAATCTACCAATTTTTTTTACCATGCCTAAGAATTGTGCCAATTTCCAGTTTGTGTCAGGTAAAGAATATTCTTGAATCACCCTGGTACTTTCAGGGTTGATGGACAAATTCTTGTGGGACATTCTGTGCCCTAGAAATTCTATCTCAGAGACCGCGAAAGCAACTTTGTCTGGATTAACCATCAGCTTTGCTTGGCTTAACCTGTTCAGCACTTCCCTTACATGGATCATGTGGTCTTCCATACTATTTGAGTAAACAACAAGGTCATCCAAATAATTAAATTGGTACACATATTGGATGTCTCCAAATATTTTATTTAGCAAGCGGGTAAGTATTTGTGTCCTGGTACTTAAACCAAAAGGTAATGAATTTGTAAAGTGCCGCTTGGGATATGAAGGCGGTAATTTGTTTGGACTTTTCTGTCAATGGGACTTGATAGTTTGTTTTGTTAAGGTCTATAAGTGTGTGGATCTTTGCTTTTCTCAGGTATTGTAAAGACATTTCAATTGTTGGAATTAGAGTAGCTTCATATTTGATTACTCTGTTTAGTTAATGGTAGTCCACCATTAATCTACTCTCCTTGCCTTCCTTTATCACTAAAAACAGGGGGAGGCGTAAGAGCTGTTTGATATTCTGATAATGTTTTTGTTTTATAAAAGGTGTATATGTCTATATGTTGTTTGAGTGCTTCGAATTTGGGGGAGAGGGGAATAGTAGAATGGTTTGAACCTGATTGGGTCAGTGCCAATCAGTTCAGTATCATGAACTAGAACATTGGTACTTCCTACCTGATTGCTTATGACGTTGGAGTATTCTTTAGCTAGTTCTTCAAACACAAGCCTGTTTTTTTTCTTTTATGGCATTTATTTCTGGCGTTTTATCTTTCATAGATACCATTTCCACTATGCATGTAGATCCATATGGGAATATAACCCTTTTGTTATAGGGATCTATTTTCATCCTGGTTCCTTGGATGAACTCCTGCCCTAGTATGGCATCAGTAACTAAAATCGCCGCGACATAAAACCACACGGACCAAGAAAGTAAATCTATCTTCACGAAGGTCTTCATTGCCGAAAATACATCAGCTCGATTGTAAAAAAACAACAGGATATGGCTCTAGTCTTTTTGAAGCCATGAAATCCGAAAGCATCAAAGATGCAATTTACTCAATAGCCGAGTAAACTTTGGCCGGAAGTGATGATCGAGAGTGAGCAAACTGGGAATGTGAAAGACACAGACACGCCGGAAATTGTCAACGACTTACAAACTTCACATGTATCCAAGCAAATTACGTTGATGAGTGGCTTACTAAATGTAATGAAGATTTTAAAACGAATGAAGAACTAAATGCCGATGAGATTGTTGCCACTGTTTTGCAATTTCTTGAAGAAACTGTAAATGAAGGCCCTGATGATGATGATGATGATGACGAATCGCCTGTTCATGTATCACTTACGAAAGCCAAGAAAGCTTTTGATGTTGTTCTTCAGTATATCAAATAAAACCTCTAAACTTATGAATATCTTGTGGATCAAGAAATGAAGAAACATTACAGCTAAGTCCAGACTATTCTGCCAAACAAAAGAACATTACCAATTTTTTCATTAAAAAATGTGTTTCTATATAAGTTTTATTTTATTTTAGAATGTCTTATTTATGTATGTAATACAGTAATGTAAATATTTAGTTTTCTTCTGATAATCCGACCTTTTTTGGGTTCTGGCTCTACTCCCGGTCCCACAGGTGATGGATTAGCGAGGTTTTACTGTAGTCATAATTAATAAAAAACAAAAATAATGAGATATTTTATTTATAGCTTTTGTCACGACCTACCCCTTAGGCTTGATCTGTCAGGATAGCTTGCGTGAGGGGTATGGTCGCAGGCAAGGTAATTTAATGGGTTCGAAATAATATGTAGGTTTACGAATTTTGGGTTAATATTAGTTACTAAAAGATAATACAAAATGTGATGTTAGATGAAAGATAAATAAAGAGACTAAAAGCCCACACTTATGAAAGAACTGTCTTAACTCGTGGAATCTTAGACCAATATAATTGACTGACACTCCACGTGACCCGTACTGAACTCAATATCGAGACCCTGGACTCGACAGATTCCCTCTTAAGTACAAGTGCTACTAATGACCTGAAGATGTAGTCTGATATGGTATGGCATCAGGCAGCATGACTGTCTGCGATATCGATGGAATTGTGACAACCTCAATGCCAAAAAATAAAAGTCTTGTATAGCCCGCAATGACCCCTTTCTTGGCCAATTAGTTTAATTATTGCTATGAGCTGTCAGCGTTCCCCTGCAACCTTTCTAGTTCGTTACTTCATAGATGCTAAGCCAGCAATTTTAGTGTATGTGTCCACTCAATTATGTAAATCAAAACAAACACTCAAACATTTCTCCATGGTTATGACACTTTCAATATTAAACTATGGGAAGATGCATGTTTTTGGTCTAGAAAAACCAAAAAAATCAGGCTATTTCAAACCTTACCAAGTGTATCAACCCTAAAAACACCGTGAAGTTTTTTTATAGTAAAATTAAAATAAGACTGATTCTTTTTAGGTATGGAGTTGTACAAGTGTGTGCTATTGAAATCAAACTACAAAGACTGTGCCCTAAATTCCTTCATTAATTCATCAGGGGAGGTGTTAGTCCAAAGAAGATAATGAATAATTGGAAGGTCGGTAACAGTTTCACATTAAAAATAAAAATAATTTATTCATTAATTGTACTACTGTGAATTATCTTCTTCATGGTACATTTGTACAAAACTTTATAGCAAGAGATGTATTTTCTAGCCATGATAAAATACCAATGGAAGATAAATTTTGAATTTTAAAATGCTTACCAAAGTTTGGTGTTTAAATAATTTTCACTCAATTCTATAAAATCCCAATGGAAGCTAAATTTTTAA
The DNA here is from genome assembly GCA_902151445.1 of Timema monikensis. Lineage (NCBI taxonomy): Eukaryota > Metazoa > Arthropoda > Insecta > Phasmatodea > Timematidae > Timema > Timema monikensis. Next base: position 19,175 of record CABFVZ010002092.1, on the reverse strand, counting down.
TTTTAAAATATGTTTACCATAGTTTGGTGTATAAATAATTTTCACTCAATTTTATATATAACTTTAATGCTTCTGACTCACACAAATGGCTGCATAGTCCAAGGTGACACATTCATAATAAATTGTACTGTTGGGGGTTTGAAGGTCAAAGTTGAAATCTTGGCTGGATGCCCTGGTAGCGGTATTTTTATTATAATATCTCCATGCTAATGTAGGTTCATTTCCTATAATTACTTTCATTATTCTTACCTATAAATTAAGATATTAAATTAATATCATGTTAAAATGTATAACTTAAACTTAAAATAAAGCATTTAGAGGGCCTAGGCCAAATGTGCTCTGGAGCACCGGGAAGATTGTTAAGCACCTGGAAAAGTCAGGGAATCTAGTGTGACAAGAATAGGTCATATATATTTAATAAAATTGCTGGAATTTATATATATATATATATATATTTTTTTCTATCTTCGCGTCTTATTGCCTGTTCAGGCTATACACATATGATAATTACTGTAACAGAGAAGGTATGAGGAAACAAGGTTTTTTAAATAGGTAATCTACCTGCATTTGCATGCAAGGAGAGTGGGAAAGAATTTTAGTGAGGATGGTTAGCAAAAAAAAAAAAAAA
>CABFVZ010002092.1:0-10185 GCA_902151445.1 Timema monikensis | reverse complement strand
CCCCCCCCCCCCCCCCTTCACTGACATATCTGAAAAGACGAGACTGATGCTTTTGTCCATGTGCCCGCCCACATGGTTTGTTTAGAGTCAAATAACTTTAATTTTTAATGTAGCCCTTCTATTTTATGACAACTAGAGAAATGATGACATTAATATTGTAATTGCAAACAAAATTCTTAGCAATAAATATGTTTCTGCAGAAACATTTAATCTCCTACTACTAAGATTTATTGTTTCTTAAGGCTACAGTTACGCTGGCAAGTGAATTCCGATAGTTTTCCCATGAGTGCTGTCCAGTTCTTTTCACACTAGCCACAATAAACTGCTGCAAAATATTTTGGGTGAGGGATTTTTAGCGAGTGACTTGTGAGAGTTCTCACAAAGCTGTTTATGCCTAAGAGAAGAATTGCTCGTGCGATGTTTGTTTCAGTCACTTTGGAATAATGCCCCCTGTCAGACATGTCAAATATGCTGCTGCATTATTAATTCCAAACCAAAGCTATTATCTAAGTAGAAATAAACGGAAGGAAAGGCAATGCTGGATTAAGGCATGGATCCAGTACCACTTTTTTTTCTACTTATTTGTCATCAATTTTTTATTAGATTGACTGTGTAAATTGTGCATTTTCTAGATATTTTCACTGGGTTGGTGTAAAACTTGTTTGCTATGGCTTGTAAGGTATCTTGTTTTTTTCAACCTGTCTCTATATTGTAAACTTCGCACATTCCACAAAACTTCTTTTTTTTGTGTGCATAAACAGCAATTAGCAATTTAACTTCACTGTCACTTCACTTTTTAATGGCAAACATCATCAAGAAAGACAATTAACTCACGCACGTCTCGTAGAAAATATCAAAATGGTTTGGATATTTCGTGAAAGCTTGCGGAAGTGGTGAGGAATGTGCTTAGACAGGCAACGGTGGGTCTCCTGGAACCACTTGTGCGTGTCATTGAAAATCTACTAGCAGAGCTGTTTACATTTGTGACAGTACTGTCTGACATCATCTTGCGTGAGATTACTTGCCAGTCTATCTTCACCCTAAGATTCAGATTTGAGAACAATAAATTTAAAGTTCCAACTCACAGAGTAGGGTATTGATTCATCTTTACATAGTACATTTGTGTATTAGGCTTCAAATAGTTTTTTGTAAAACTTAATTCTACTGTCAGTCTCTAAGCCTTTGTGTTTTAAAATAATATTTGTATTTAATGGTGTGTTCTCTATTCTACTTGTTATTAGGTATTACAATGGCCACACTCAATTGGCCACCTCAACTCTACCAAAGAAAGAAAGCAAGACTAAGAAGGGGAAAGCGGTCACAAAGAGGGACCATTTCCCTTCAACGTCCTCTGCAGAAAGGAGGCTGAAGTTTTCAGACAAACTGAAGGCTCTGCTCAAGACAGGGACCACTAACGTTAATGAGAATGGAATGGATGCCGATGACCCATATGCTTTCAGTGAGCCAGAACCTCAAGTCCTGCGCTTACACCAGAATTCAACCCCCAGCAACACATACTCAAGAACACGAGTCGCATTGACCTCCAAGTCGGGCCAGGTACCGCAGAAGAAGAATGCTAAATTTTTGATTCACACCCCTGTTGACAGCAATGTTAGAGCTGACAGTACAGTTGTTCACAAAATGGGTTTACATCCAAAACCCCCAGCCGCCACGGGGGTTTCCATCACATCCAAGGTGGGCATCATTTCCTACTTGACAGGCTCCAACCTCTTGCCAAGCGAGACAAAGCTTTCCGACGATGAGAGTTCAAAGACTATGAACAGATTACAAGCTAAGATAGCCCGTAACAAAGTGATAGGTAAGCACAAGAAAGTTAGGTCTGGCAGTCGGAGTCCAGACTTCACTCCCCCAACTTCTTCATCATCAAAGGTGACTGCAGTATCCTCGCTGTGGCCACTCCACCGGGAGAGAAGTCTTTTGGAAGAACAGTTGCTAGGCCTGAAGCAAGAGAGTGTTGCAGTGAAGAAAGAGCCCAAAAGCCCTCCTATCACAATGTCACCCAAGTCATCAAGGGCTGCCCGCCTCGCTAGTCCCCCTCCTGCAACAGTGTTGACCCTACCTCCCAAGAGGCGACGAAGCAGAGTTGCATATAGACAGACGGTAGCTTCTCGGCATGAGGCTTTACAAAGGATACAGCAATTACAAGCGGTACAGCTCGACTACAAGCAAGACTTGTTCCCTCTTGGTAATTTTGATTACTTACAAAATAGAATGTCAATTGAAGCTATGTTGTAAATTACATGGTTATTGAAAACCGTATTTTTGAGAGAAAATATCTTTAAAAATTCCTACTTTATCAACCATTTGTCCTGAACATGAAAACTTATCAACAGTATTTTTCCTAATTTTACTTTGTTTTCAACTCTTCCCCATAATACTTACTCTTCCTACTTTTCTAGCTCATTCTTTTTCGACTTTTTCTAGCACTCACTCTACTTTTCTATCTCTTTCAGTTTCTTAACTTTACTAGCTCCTCCTCTCTTTACTTTTCCTACTCTCCTTTTTATTTTCTAGTTTCTCTTTCTTTTTTCCCCACTATTCCTTTTCTATTTCTTCTTTTCTCTATATTTCTTACTTGTCTCTTAAATTTCTAACTCCATCTCTTTATTTCATTCTTGTTAGCTATATACACCTTTGTTTAACAATCCTTCCCTCTCTATCCTCATCTCCCTCTACCATTTGCATATTATTTAGTTTCTCTTTCAACCCGCCTCGGTGGCGTAGTTGGCTAACACGCTTGTCGTGTTGAGCTCGACTGCTGAGGACGGGGAGATCGAGGTTCGAATCTAGGTCGGGTGAACTGGGGGTGGTTTTTCCTAAATGGTTTTCCACTCTCCCTCCACGCAAATGCGGGTTCACTTCCTCTAATTAAACCTTCCCAATTCCTAATCCATTAGTGTAATTAGTACTTAAAGTGTATAACCCGAACGGGTAGTAAGACGCGGTGCTTATTATTATTATTATTAGTTTCTCTTTCAAAAATTTTTCTTTCACAAACACACAACCACCCACACACCCACACATACACACACACAATAGACTCATTTTTCAACTCATACATTTCCTGTATCTAATAACATGCAACATAATTATTTAAAACACATATAAACATGTCTAAACATCTTCTCAGGTCTGGAGACATCTTCTAGTGAAGAGGAGAGTGACAGTGAAGATGTTGGTACATACCAACGCCACTGGTTCTCCAGCTGGACTGAGCCAGGCATGTACGTGGAGGGTCACCGCAGTGGCAAGCTGAGCGTGGTGCGTGCAGAGTTGCGGCGAAGGCTGGGGCAGATGTGTGAGGGTCTAGTGGGGCAACGGGAATGTACGTGGCTGGGCGCCCTGCTGGACACTGCTAATGCCCACCCCATGCAGGCAGCACTCTTTCTCAGCCAATCAATACAGCAACGGAGGAAGGGAGAAAGGAACAGGCTGCGGCCTGTCTCGCAAAACAGGTGATCCAACCAACAAATAAATCACTAATGAACACATCACTAATGTTTGTTATTTTTACAATCATTTAATAGGAATGACTGCAACAGTAAGGACAGAGGCGTCATACTTGTCAAATTTTGTTTGCCTTTGACTGGGAGTTTTGGGTTTGAATCTCAGATGGTTGTATTAAAGTGTTTTATTCTATAGCCTTTACTATACTCTCTCCTGCAAATTTTGGTACACTTATTATTATCTCTGCCTTCCTCATTCACAATCTTTTTTAAATGTGTGGCTGGTATACACAAGAAGTGACACACATAATATGTACAAATCAACAAAAGACAAGTGTTGGTGCATTCTTATTTTCATTGTAAAAGCCATTTTCTTTTCATTCCCTTTTATGTTTCTATCCATTTTTCTTATACCTTTTTCCAAATATAACAGTGTTGGTAAGTAAAATTAATTTGTTGTGATAAATTAATGTTATTAAAAGCTCTTTATAGATTAGAAACACCTTGGATTAAGATTTTTCTTTTTGTTGCTCTAGGGTATTGTGTCTGAGAATTTTTATTTTTGTGCAACAGAGAATTTTCATTCAACTAAGAACTTGTCTCTTTATTGGCTAAACATTTTGTCAGGGGATTTTTCAATTTATAATATAGAAAATTTTGTCTTTTGGGGGATAAGAAGCTTTTGTTTGAAAACTTGTCTTAATTTTGCAGGTCAAAATCGACCCTACTTCATAAAAAGCGTTGCAGCTACACAGCAGGAGAGGGTTGCACCAATATGGCTCTTCCCTCCACACAGCACTGTATCCAGCATGTCATGTACAATGTGGACCAACTGTTGTTTGAACACTGCACTGCCAAGTTCTCAGACAACACCCAGTGTTGTGTTCCTGTGTTCGACATCTGCCACGAGCTACCGCTGTGCCTTGAGCACGCTAGGAAAAGGGTCAGTTATTAAATTCAACCTTGTTATGGGGACCTTGAATAGTTAAATCCATTGATTTTTCAAATTTAAAATTATTTTTGAAACCCATAATCTTCAAATTCCTTGAATATTTTAATTCCATAGAATCTATGAATCTCATATAATCTACAAATCCCATAGAAACTTTGAATCCCTTGAAGATTTGTATCCCATACAATCATCAAATCCCTTAGATCTCTAAAGGCCATTTCACACTGGCCTCCATGGTGTTCATGGTAATGTCATTGGACGTGCCAATTCACTCTGCAGTCAAACGTCTGCAGACATTTTTGATGCCTAGAAACTTGAGTTGCTATACTATAGTGTAATGTAGTGTAGGCAACCATGGGCTCCTCAAAACGCCACTGCACATGCTCAGTCCAAGACGTCCACGTGAACACCCTACTGATCGCTCGTAGAATAATCTAAAAACATCTGTACCACGGACACCTCAGTCGTTCTGTGGCACTGTGGACCTCAGTGTGAATTGCCCCATTTTAAAAGCTAGTGAGCGATTTCTACAAAACGTCCAACCACAGTGTCCACAGTAATCATGGACGAAATAAATGTTCATGGATATGCCAATTCACACTGCATTCCAATATCTGCGGGCATTTTTGATGCCTACAAACTTAAGTTGCTATACTCTAGTATAGGTGACCACGTGCTCTTCAAACTGCCAATGCGCATACTCAGTCCAAAACGTCCACGTGGACGCCCTACCGATTGCTTGAAGAGTGATCTGCCACGACACAGTGGATGCAAATGTGAATTGCCCCATTTGATAAGCTGGGAAGTGATTTCTACAAAACGTCCAACCACAGACACTGCGGATGCCAATATGAAATGGCCTTTAAGCCCTTGAACCTTAGAAATCCTTACATCTTTGACTATTGCAAAGTCCTTGAATCTTTGATTGCCTTAAAATTTCAATAACATAGATTCTTTAAATCCCATAAAATATTTGAATCCTTGCATCCCTAGTGAAAGTTTTAAACTCTTCCCCTCTGGGAATATTTCCATCAATTAGATAGTGTTTACTGTTGGCACCTAAAACCCATCACTTTTTTCTAACCTATTTTAAATTACTTTCAGTTTGTCCTCGGCTAGATTCACTTGTTATAGGCGAAATCTCCCTTCATCGGGACCCCTAGTCGAGTGGGGTTGAAAATGGTAGGCCTGAATATTTTGGGGCCTCAGGGGGCGAATAAACATCCCTGACTTTAGGTGAATACTGTTAAGGCCGCCCTCCTGCTGAAATGTGGTGACTGGACACTTGGGGTACACTTTACTGCCTATCTACACATAAAGGCCACTATCAATAGAATTTCTGTTCCAAAAATTATCCCACTGTCATAAGTATTAGTAGCAACAGTAATTAAAATAAACGAGTTACTGTCAAATCAGTTGTGCTTGTAAAATTGTCGTAAAACTCCAAAACCTGGCATACTCTAATATTGAAACACAACAAGGATCTAGTATTTTTTGTACTTTGAGTGTACAGAAAACACTGGGTCACGTTAGATTATTATTAATATAATCAAAATGTTCTCCCATGTTCATCTTGAATCCATGAGTTGTACAGTTAATAAATTAGACTCTTAATCAAATCCTTTGAATAGGAGAGGTTTAAGAACACTCTTGTGGGAGTGGCAGAGGAGGTATGTGGGAGGAAATGGAAGGAAACACCCTTTTGGAACGACAGGGTGAAGGTAGCAGTAGAGGAAAAGAATACAACATTTAGAAGGAGTTTTAAGAATAGGAATGAGGAAACAGGGGAAGAATATAGGGAGAGTAATAAAAGAGTGAAGCGAGTTGTACGGGAAGCCGGGAAGGATTGGATGAAAAAATGGATGGAAATACTGGAACGGGACATGGAAGTAAGTAAGTAAGTAAGAAGGTGTTATATAGCCAAGTAAGAAACGGCAGGAGAGACAAAAGACAAGAAGTTAGAATGATAGATGAAGAAGAAAGAACGTTGAAGACAGGAGAGGAAGAAAAGAAACTATGGATGAAATATTTCGAGAAAATGTTCAACTCAGCAGAGGAGAGAGATGAGAGTGAATCAGGGGAGCAGGAAAAATACCAGAAGAGGAGGAAAGAGGTGGAGGACACAATAAAGAGGATGAAACAAGGAAAAGCACCAGGTGTGGATGAACTGACTGTGGAAATGATATTAGATTAGCAGGTGAAGTAGTAATACAATGGTTATACAGGGTGCTGAGAGTTATTTGGAAGGAGACAGGAAGATGTGTACATATTATAAGGGGATAACTCTGATGTACTACTTTACAAAAATATATGAGAAGATACTAAAAAAGAGAATAAGAAATTAAATGAAAGGAAGGAGAAAGGAACAGTGCAGATTTATAGAACAGAGGTCTACAGTAAATTTAATCTTTGCCAAACGACAGCTGCTAGAAAGAAGGTATGTATTTGGGAAAGACTTGGTAATGGTATTTATGAATGTAGAGAAGGTATATGATAGTGTGGATAGGAACAAAGTTTGGAAAGTGATGGAGGAGGCTGAAGTGGAAAGAGAAGATGAGAGAGAAAAACATTTATGAGGATAACTGGAGTTGTGTTAAGATGGAGAATGGAAAGATGAAGTGGTTCCAAATAAAAAATGGAGTGAAGCGTGGAAATGCCCTTTCACCGTTACTATTTGTGTTAGTTATGGAAATGGTCATGAACAAGGTGGCAGGAAAACTCGGGGTGGAAAGAATGAAAGCCATAATGTTTGCTGCTGACTTGATTGTATGGAGGGAGAAGGAATAGGAAGTACAGGAATTGAATGAGGAAATGAAAGAGGGTGGAATGAAATTTAGCATGGCAAAGTGTGAAGTGATGATGACAAGGAAGAGGGTAAGGCCAATAAAGCTATCAAGTTGGATGAAGTACAGCTAAGAAAAGTACAAACGTAAAATATCTTGGAAGTGTAATTGAGGAGAAAGGTGGTGGTGGTAGTAGAGAGGATTTAATGAGAAGAGGACAGCAGTGAGAGTTATTCTGTAGGTGCATAAGAAATCTGCTATGGAGAAGAGAAGTGTCCTAGAAGTGTAAGAAAGTGTTGTACAGGTCATACTTTGTACCTATTGTCACATATGCAGCAGAAACATGAACAAAGAATGTAGAGATTAGGAAAGTGGATGCCATGGGAATGAAGTTTATGAGGAGCATGTTAGCTGTCATGAGGAGAAACAAGATTAGGAATGATGTTATCTGGAAAAGAATGGGGGTACAGGGAATACATGAGATTGTAAAGGAAGCAAGTCTGAGATGGTTTGGTCTTGTAATAAGGATGGAAAAGGATAGCATATCAAAGAGAATGATGGAGATGAAGTATGTAGGGAAAAATTACAAATAAGACCAAGAAAGAGGTGGGAGGAGTAGGTAACATAAATTGTTCAAGTGAGAGGAGAAGAATGGAAGAAATTAAAGGAGGAATAATGGTGCAAGTGTAGAGGAAGATGGAGGCATTTTACTAAACTGACCCAGCCACAGGCTTGAAACAGCTGCTGATGATGATGATTGATGAATAAATTTCCTTCAATTCACCGCAAGCTCAATAGTGGGTTAAACTCAAAAGTATGTGACGTTCCACTTAGTTAGACCCGGGGTCCTTTGTTGGTAACAAGGTGAGGTCCTGGTGATACACTTTGGGATGAATCTGGGTTCTTGTTAAAACCCTTTCTAGTAGGCCTTGATTTACGTTAATTCTCCATGTGGTTGGGCCATAACACACACACTTATGTGGGTTCAACTTTCCCCAGTTATTAACAACTCGGCAATTTGGAATGAAGTTGTCGCTGACAGATTACACTGGTTGTATAAACATTTTTCTAAACACAAGCACAAGACTGAAATCATTTTGTAATGACAAATATTGATTACTGTACACAATAAAATACAATGAAAACTAAATATGTAGCGAGGAAAGAAACCAGTCAGCAAGCATTTTCAACCGCCAACCCCACTCTACATTATCATCTGGGGAAGGGAAAAGAAGAGGTTAGGGGAATTCATCCAGCTGCCTTTGAACTCCCACAACCCTGGCTAAGCTTCACAAAAGTTCCTATAGATGGCAGCAGCGTCCAGGCCCAGAAATAGAGAGGCTTTTCCCACAACTTTTCCATGTGTGGGCATAAAAGTCCCTTACATCAGAATCCTCGAATCCCTCACATCTTTATATCCCCGGTAAGGAGGGATATGTTAATATTTTTGAGCATAAATTTCTTAATTACTCAGATTTGAACTTCAAATATTTAAATATAATGTTTTGAATTATTTACACATCTTTGAATTCTTATAACAGAAATTGGTTGATTTGATTTCACCACAGAATTTTATATTTTATGCAATTATTATTTGAAATGCCGTGTATTTTTTAGGTTAATTTTAATATTCACATTACTTTATATATATATTTATTTTGTTTTTACTAAAACCAAATAAAAATCTTTTATGTCAAGAGATTACAGGGTGACCTGGAAAACGGAGAAAAGTAAGGGAATTTGATCAACTTTCTGAAATTTTCACACATTCATTAAAATAATACAAAACTTTCATTTACAATAGTCAAAATAACATTTTTCTTACAGTTAATATCACCGCAAACATTTTTCAACACCTTTGAGTGTACTAATTTGAATTCTCAAAGTCTACATGTGATTTTTGTTTAATCTTTTCATCCCTCTATCTGCATGTTTCTAGCCAAAGTTGATCCATGGCTATGCGCATGTGCGAAAATTCGATTACACTTTTGAAAGAAGAAACTAAAAATGAATGTGTCTCGCAACAATTTTAAACTGTACTGGTGTACTCAATAGGATTTAATTGAATTCTAACTTAGATCACACCACACAATTGCCCATTGTTTTAGATTTAAATACTTTAACTCCATCATAGAGTGACACATTTTCAGATGATGTATGTGTCTATAAATAGCATGAGATTAAGTTGCAATCTTAGTTAAATAATGTTTTTAATACATGGGTCATTCTCAAATTGAGGGACAATTTATGTTTCCTGACTATAAATATTTCGTTATTTTTAAAACACGCAACACATTTTTTTAGTTGTAGAAAGTGTATAAAACTTGATAGAAACATTTAAGTATGGTAATATTAAAAACAAATTAGACCAAATGATTATTAAAAGTCCCCTTCATCACCTCGCTAAATGTCCCCACCTCTTTAAGTTCTAAACAAAAATAAAGAAAAAGAGTAAGAAATATATAACAATGCTAAACTATTCTCATAAGACTTATTTTTGTTTGAAGAATACATTTTAATAAATTATTCATGAATTTCAAAATTTTAGTCAATGTTTGTTTGTCTCTAAGTAACACACTGTACAAACATGATATTTTGAATTTGGAGCTAAAACCTTCCAGAATGTTTCGCTTTTTCCCCATTAGCCATAGTGTGTTGTCCTGTAATTACTAGTTCTTGTTATTTCTTTAGTTAAAAAGTTTATTTAATATTACTCAGTCAACGTATGAAAATTCAGGTAAATAGTATAGAGTATGTTAATTGCAAATCACTTTGCTAGCATTAATATAATCTGGAGTTTTTAAAATAACAAAGCCAATATCAGTTCAGTTGAATGTAAATAAAGGCAGGAACTAACCTCATTGTTTGTTTCTCGCTTTATACTTATATTATAGTTATGTAACTAGCCTCCATCATCATCCCAATCAAATAAAGGACAGAGGTAGAAACAAGAGAGTTATAATTTTTATTCATTCAAACATAA